>JAEQBH010000908.1:600000-856441 GCA_016808115.1 Tetrastigma voinierianum | reverse complement strand
CTATGCACAGAATGTTTGTTGTTTAACTTAATTCAATCCTTAGTAATTGAAGTATTACTGCAAATTGTTTTCTTTTTCCAGCTTGGCGGGTGGGAATGGTGTGGACCTCATATCTTGCGCATGTTTTTCTTCTGGTTCTACTAAAATGACTAAAATATGAACAGTGAATAGTGAATAGTTTTAAGCCCTTTTTCGGTTTTAGATATTGTTCATTTGCTAAACTGATAAAAGAGACAGACTGAGGCATGACTTGGAGAAGGCCTGATCTGGGGGCTTATTCTGAGCTCAATTTCAAATGGGTTTGATGAATTCTGGCCAAAAGACCAACCAAGGTGGACACCCACCACTTTGGAGTTAGTACTAGTTCATTCAACTTTTATTAATGCTTTTTAAATTATTTGTGGGATGGAATCCTCCTTAAATAAGGGGATAGGGTTGTATCTAATGTCACATCCACGTCGTCCGTCCCGGATATATTGAAAGTTTTAGCCTTTATTATAAGTATGAAACCATACCAGCGCAGTAGGCGTATTTTAAAGCGCAGAGATTACCCAAAGTGAGCAAATATCTACATGGTTGGGTTAGGTCGTTATATATGTGTGCATTAGAGTTGATGCGGCGTGGCGGGAATTAAGTTCGTTTGGCTTCATGAATTCCATGGGACCTGAGGCGTTGTGTGCATATTGGGGAGGTGTTTATCGCATCTTACGTCGGATAGGAGAAAAGCCCATTTATATAAGTATAGATTCCTCTCAACTGTGAAGCGTATTTTAAAGTCGTGATAGCTAAAGTTCTCGAAATGGACATGCTCTACATGTGGTTGACGAGATCGTTACAAATTGTGTTAGAGCTGATCTTTGACCTTGGTGTGGGGCCCTTTTTTGTTAAACTGTTGGTAATGTGGTGTTGGCCCATAATCACCATGTAGATATTGTCGTTTTCGTCAGCCTCATGGTTTAAACGTCTGCTTAGGTTGAGGAGCCCCATACATACTTACATAGTGTCAAAAACTTTATCTCCTATCCAATGTGGGATGTAGCATCTATTACCGACACTTTCCCAATACTACATGGAGCATCTTGTCTTTAGCGTGATATGGAATCCTGGGTTCAAACAGGCAGCCAGTCACATGAATCTTTTTTTTTCAAGAATAATTCAAATGGAGGTTCTGTACAAAATTCCACCTTTTACTCTTACTCCATGCCGACAGCTGGAAGGTGCTCTGATTGGATGGTGATTGGCCAATATTTTCAAGATACTATTTTCTCTCTTGTAATGATTTGAGTGATGGCTAAAGTTGTCGATTCCTTTTGTCCACAGATGGGCTGCTAGAGTGCTTGTGAACAGTGATGAAGCTTGCTCATGGAAAGAAGAGCAGGGATCTCCAGAATTCTTATTGAAAATTCATTTAAGTTTGTTTTTCTGTTAGTTTTTCATGAATTAATGATCTTGCCCTTTGTTTGTAGGGCTTCGAGTCATGTTGCGAGGTTTTCAAAGGTAGGTCTTGATCCTGGTGCTGCATTTTGTTTATGTGAAGTTTGAAAAAAATTCAAACATTTGGCCTAATGTCTTTTTTTTTTGTTAACTATGTGAATATGATTTTTTTTTCAAATGGCAAACACTTTTTAGGTGGGTCCCTAGGCTTGCAATTAAGCACACAAAGACCAGCTTGATGGGAAGGAGAATCTCTTAAGCGTAAAGTACCACTCCGCCAATCCTTGCCCTTAGAAAATTGGCGTGCGTGGAATGACTCGCGCCAAATAGCTTTCAACTCCGGACCTTTCTTGGGGCGCCCCGTGATCTGCTTCTAGGTAGCCATTTCTGTGCAGCTTTGGCTCTCAATAAGCATAATGATAGGTACCCAAGCTCGTCAGACCAAAGCTCAAAGACTACCCTGATAGGTGGAAGAACTACTCAAGTTAAAGTACCACTCCACAATCTCATGTGGATCGGATCGGATCAATGCCTACACTAGAGAAGCCGGACGTCCGCAGATGACTCATACCCTCTCTTGGAGCATCGGGTAGCCTCCTTTTAGGTAGCCCTTTCCCGTTATGCACCGGCTCTTGATGAAAGCACCAATGATAGGTGTGAGAACCTCTCAATCTTAAATACCACTCCACAATCTCACCTGGAGCCGATTTGGGATCGTATCAGTGGGTTTAAGCCATTTATATCTATCTTACCAACAAACTTCAAGCGGTTCTAAAGAAAGAAAGCATTTTTCTTTTATGTAGCTCTTAGTATTTCTTTTCCAATGTGAACCAGAAATTACTGTAATTCCAAGCCAGCAAGGAATAAGAACAATGGTTCTTAACATGATCGGAATTTAGTGCTTTTCAACAGTCCGAGGATCGTTGGATCTTCCAAGTGACAAGATCATGGCCATTCTTACCAGGTGCCTGTAGTGTCAACCTTAACACTGCTGGTGAGTTGTTTATACTGATTTCATGGAAAATTGATTGTAATATAGTTAAAAAACATCCTGTTTTTTCTGTAGTTTGCTGTTTCATTTTTCTCTATTATTTTTTTTGGAGCTTTTAGGAAAATTACTGATTCAACTTTTAATTAGAGCTTTAATTAACTGGTGGTCTCGATTCCCTGTTTAATTATTATGTTAATTAATATTTAACCTAGATTAACATATTATGATTTATATTATTTTAAATTACAAAATTAATAAACGGGTTACATGGGTTATGTTTGATTTCATTGTTTTTGACCCGTCGTGTTCGGGTTGGCGCATATTATAGAAAACCTGTTATTGACAGCATGACAGCAAAATAGGACTATAGCTTTCTTTTCCATAGTTGTTCAGAAAAATGTTGTATGTAGCTCCCATATCTCTGATGGGGTTTCTGTTTCTTTTCTTGTCTGAAGTTTGTTGAGTATGGTGCCTGTGATGAAGGCCTGATAAGTGGATGGGACCATTCATCAAAATGTCTCTTCCAAGCTTTAGGTAAAATTTCTAAATAACAATTCGGCTCGTTTGGAAACAGGAAATCTTAGAAAAAGAGAGACTTAGAAAAAAATGTTAGGAAAAATGAGATTTTCTAAGTTAAACCTATTTTTTATTTTTCTCAAAATTATCTTTCTTTCTATTACTATTTTATTTCCTTAATACTTTCCGGGTTTCAAACAGAGTCTTCATCTTTTATGAGCTTGCAGCTCTATTGCAGCTGGATTAACTCTTTATGTTGTAAAATGCAGTGGCCATACAGTGTATAATCCCAACCTTCTCAAGTACTCCTGCCAAATCGAATGCCGGCAAGTTTTTTTTTTTTTTTTGTTGTTGTTGAGATTTTCATCAATTGCTGTTCAATCTTCAAAACTGTGAATATGGACTTGTTAAATAAATCTGAAAACCACATTGATAGGTACTCAGGCGAATGGAGGCTGACTCAAAGATTGAGTGGATTTGGTTTGTATCCTTAATCCGCTAAGTACGGACATTCGCGGACGATTCGCCTTTGGATAGTTTTAGCCGGACCATTATTTGGGCACCAGGCCTTATCTTTCCAAGTGTGCTGCCAGCTCGCACCAGCTCTCAATGAAAGCGTTAATGATAGATATCTATGACAATAAGGTCACGACCTAAAGATCGACCCTAATAGATGGGAAGAACCTTTCAAACTTAAGTCTTACACTTGTTTTCATGTGGTGATATGTGTTAAATATCATTGTCCTTTAGCAGTCGGACTGTCTGTGGTGAACTTCACAACATCTGGATATTCGCCTCAGACCATCTCTTGCCCAGGGCAGGGTGTAGCTCTTTCCTACTACGCATTAGTTCTCAATGAAATCACCAATGATATGAACCCAGATCCCACGATGAGGCCAGCGAGACCGACCTAATAGGTGGGGCGATAGGTGGCAGTTGATACGGGATCGTATCCGCGCCACGAAAGAGAAGAAATAGAAATTTCCCTGATTCAATCTGAAAAAAATGCATTTTAGTTTGAACAAGTTATTGATTCTTTTGGTTTTTTTTTTTCTGAATGAATGAATTGTCATACAGGGTGAGAGCAGTGAAACTAGGCAGAAATTATAAGCCCTCCTCTCCAGGGACAGAAGAAAAAGAGAAGAAGACTCTTTGGACACCAAATTCCCAGTTCCATGGAATCAACAACGGCTTTAGAAACCGTGAAAATGGAGAAGAAAACCTCTGTGTTCTGCATGGTGTATCAAAGCCAGTGTTAGCTCTGGATTCAACTGTCTGAGCATGCAGTTGAAGCCCCCATTGTAGTTTCCATACTCCAAGAATGCACACCATAGGAGGTTCTTGATCATCTCCATGACTTTTTTCGTATTGTTATTTGTTGTTATGATTTATTAAAATGATCATTAAATCAGGGTTTCTTTGCCTGGTTTTGTTGGTAAATTGATCATCTTATACATGCATTTCATAATAACCAGTCCTTTAGCTCTTAACTCTAAATCTATTAACGTTGTGATGTCCCATGTGCTAGAGAGTGAAAAGTGATCATTGTATGGAGGAGTTGAAGCTCGATATTATAGAGGCAGAGAACACTTGCGAGGTTCGACTAAAAGCAAAATAGGGTGGGCTGACAGGTAGTCATGTGTGCATCATTGCAGCTTTGAATCGGACGAGGAGTTGTGTCGTTACAATCAGTATTATAAAAGCGATCCTCCCATCAGCGATGCTGGCTAGAAGACGTTGGATTGTGATGTCCCATTGCCTAAAAATCAAAGTACATTACCAGTAGTTACGATCATGATACCCTCAAATAAATACGTTTGGATGAGATGTTAACCACCGTCTAATACATCTGAACTTATGGTGTCAAGAATATTATATATACATATATAATATTTGAAAAAGGAGGGGAAAGTATTTGAAAGTATTTTGTTTAATATCTCTCTGCCACACTCTTAATGTTTTCCTTCTGAAGCTTTTTCTCAGTATTTCATGACCAGGCAGGCCTCACTATCGACTCTTATCTACCGCGTGGTGACATTGATGGAGATTAGAAAGAACAATTCCATGATAATGGAGCATGGCCCCATGGCTTTGGTAACGCTAGGAAAAAAAACATGAGGCTTCAAATGTGGGGTTTGAGTTCAAATCATTCCAGCGCCTCTTTGGCTCACTTAAGTTTGACCTTTTATTTATCATCATCACATGGACAAAGCACTCCCAAGGCCCCAATTATGAATTTTTTTTTTGTGTGCCTTCAGTGTGAAGTTGTAGTCTAATCATATCAATAGCTTTTGGCCTCCTTAATTATGCATACATCATTAAACTTTTTAGAGAACTTATCATAGGCATCTTAGTTTTTAGGGAAATTTTTTAAAGGAAAGTGAAAAAAAAGGTCCTATATGTTTTATTAAAAAATGTAAAATTTTGAGAATTTAATTGATTTAATTTATTTTTATATTTTCCTGTCAAATAACTAAAATAATTTTTACCAGTATTTTTCAGTTACCAGCTAATAATTCTTCATTGTTTTAATATGTTGACGGTGGATCCTATTTATCGAATATCTTGTTTTACTCAATGCTCATGAATAAATCCAACTTTCAAGAGAAAGATTATTACAAGCTTTACAAGGCTTGGGAATTGAGAAGGGTATGTTTATTGTTTTTGAAAGTGGTTAGATTTTATTAGAAAAAAGAATCATTATATATTAATCCAAAATTTGTAATTGAAAAGAAAAAAGTAGAAGAAGATTAGAAAGTCTACAATAAATGTTAATATTAATTTATTATGTGACTCCTATAACATTTAGTAGATCTAATACAAAATATTATCCTAACTCTACTAATATTTTTTTATTTCATTTCTTTTAAAACAATTTTGTTTTACATTTGTTTTCCTATATTTCTAATAGAATAAACTTTGACAAAGGTGGTTGCATATTGTAACTAAAATGTTTAATTGTAAAAAAAAAATTACTATATCGTAATTAAAATGTTTAACTGTTAAAAAAAAATAAAAATGGAATTTTAAACTTTGGATTTAAAATAATGCAGAACTTGGGTCAAGACAGACCTTGGAATGCCTTGGCCCAAATCTTAGTAGTCTTGAGCTTAAGTTTGGACCTTCTATATATTGGGCTGGGCCTGCCATTTACATGCATTGGGCCTGGACATGAATCTTGGACCTAACCATGTATTTGTGTCTAAACCTTAGCTATACCTATGTCTTGGGCCTGAACTTTCGAGCTCTGTTAGTATTCTGAATTTTTTTGTCTCTCATTACTTTAACGTTAAAAATTAATAGAAATAAAAAAACTCAATTGCAATTGATAATTTTTTAGAAATATTATTTTGTAGATTACAATTTTTATGTTTGTATTACTAAAATAGGAAGTGATAACATCCCACAATAATTCAACGTTAAATTTCTTAATCTTTATGTGATAAAGAGAAATAAAAAAATAAATTTAAATAAGCATATAAAATTAATTTATTAAGTTTAACCATATTTTATATTTTCCTCACTTGAAAATATATTTATGAAATTTAGAAAGGCTAAAAGACTTTATAAATCATTTATACACACTTTTGTAAGAGCAAAAACACTTTTTATTTTTATTATTTTAATCTTGAAATCACTTCCAAACAAAGATTGCTTTAATGTATCATCTTTCTATAATAAGCACATGTGGGGAATCTGGCTTTTGTTTCCTATGCTTTTGTCTTATTATTTATTTAATTTGGAGTTTTGTACGGAAATGGTACGTTGAAAAAAATCTAAAATATAATCTTTGGTTTAAAAAATAATAATGAAAACTAATCGTTTAGGGAATCTTTAACAAATTTAAAGGCCGGCGTTCTAGCATGGGTGTGAAAATTTTAAAATTTTGAGGTCGGCGTTGGAAAGCGGCAATTTATTAGTGAGATGTTGAAAATCTGACGAAAATAAGAACCGGTGGTGATAAGAGAATAATTCCGGCGCCCGGCCTTTGAAAATTTTACAAAATTGATAGCTAGGCGTTGTGAGCAGAACTCTTAAGATGGCTTATATTATTAGCATATTTTGAAACAAATATTATATTTTTAATTTTTTTCAGTACCTCACCTCATATCTTATTAATCAAAGGAGAATCTAAATGTAGATGGAAAGGACAAAACAAAGCTTCTTCATGATTCACCAGAAAAATTAACACAACGAAAAAACCTTTTTTCCATTTCTTGAGAGACCTTTACAGAACTCATTCAACTTCGCCATCTTGGAAACATAAAATAAAAAACAAAAACAAAAACCAAAGAAGTACCTGCTATTTTTTCCCTTTCTTGATGATCAAAATTCAAAACAACCCAGCCATTTTCAAACATGCCGCAAATCTTAAATCTTGAGTTTTGAGGGGGAAAACTGATGGATCAAAAAGCTTGAGGGAGAGGCCTGCCACTGAGAAATGCTCTAGACAAAACAAGAGATCTGGCTGAAGAATGGGCTTCATGTGATGCTCACTCTAATAATTGACAAGGACAGGATGTACCATAAACTTGTATTAACCACCCTGCCTGGAATTTAGATCATATAAGATAAACAATTTCATCCAATTAAGTATGATTGTATGTGCGATAAGCGTCTTTTTAGTTCAACAATCCCTTTTACTAGCTGGAATCAAAATGAGAATGGGCTAGGGTTATGAATAAGGGAGACGATTCGTGCTCGCGAGTTGGATCGATAATGGTTCTTCATAGTTAAGTGAGCGACGCGAGTCCAATGACCAAATTGTGCAGCTGATTAGTAATCGGGGCGTATAATACTTAACGTGTTTGCTTGTTCGTTAATTTGGTGATTTAAAGTAGTGAGTACCAATTAATTCATCAAATTTTAACACAAATAATATATATAATGCATTAATCTAGGTTAAATATTAGGTAACATAATAGTTAAAGCGAAAATTGATTTATTAATCGTAATGGATTGACACAAATATAACCCTTTATTAAAGAAAGGGGGTTAATTAAGATTAATTTGATCAAAACATGATTATCTTCAGTGGCAATAATCAGTATCGGAGTTTGTGTGTCATGTTAAATTTTACTAGACCTAGTTATGAACTTATAATATATAATCTAAGGATCGAGTTGATTCCATGATTATCAAATAATAAGTTCATTCCATACTTGACCAGACCCGATTCAACCATACCGGAATAGGGTAATACACATTCTCATTATGAGAAGGGGTTATTTAAGCATATCTAAATAGAGACTATGTTTCGATATGAACCCCTATGTCTCTAAATAGATACAAAATGTTAGATTATTTGAGGTTATATAACCAAATATTTCTTAATCGAAAAAGTTATCAGTTCACGATTAAAAGTCATATTAGTAGTGTGGATTGAAGACTAGAACCCCGAGACCAAAAGATCTGGGTGATAGTCAGCTTATCATTGCCGTCAGGTCAGATTTTTTTTAAAACCTCTTGCAGAGAATAGAATGGATAATAGAGCTAGCTTACTTGCTTCCCCTCAAACCATACTCTGTAAGGCACAGTTGTGTTCAACCCTAACTCATCAGCAAGTCCATGGACTAGAGTCCGACTCCCCGTCAATGGGATAACAGAATCTTGTTAGCCACTGCTTTAAGTAACAATATCTTAATCTGTCTCTTGAAGGTTCCAAGAAATATGAACTAATATGGCTGGTTTGAGGCAGGAAAGTAGAAGAAAAAATACTAAAGAAAATTATTTTCTTTTGTTTGGTTTTACCGTAAAAAATATAATTAAAATTCCTCAAAATTTTACATGTTTTTAAATCCTTATATGGTAGAGATAAACAAATAAAAAGAGTTTTAATGAACATATAGAATTAATTTATTGAGTTTATACATATTTTCTATTTTCCTCTAAATTTTCTTTCCTAGTACTTTCAGGTTCCAAAGCTATAGCCTATTTCTTTCAATCCCGGAGGCAAATTACTATAAACGAAACCGGAATCCCGCCTTGATGAGTTTCCAACAATGGAAATTGTGATTATCTCCCGGGTGAGCAATTCATAGTCCAGGATACTGTGATTAGAACATGCAAAAAAAAAAAATACTCATCAAACTTTGATTTCAAGAAGGTGAATTATCTGATTAATAGGTTTCGATTTATTTCAAATTTCACAGATATCTTGTATGACTTGTGGGAGAGGAATTTTGCCACTGCTACAAACAGACACGGTTGACTCCGATAGGCGGGCATGGAGAGCCTTCTGAACGTCTCGCCGGTTTAAATAACTCTCGGTTTCGTCTTCCACACAAACGTCAATCGTCTCAGTGACTTGCTGGAGAAAAGAAAAGAAATATTTGGTTAAAAGACATCAAATAATCCAAAATTTGTCACAAATCTAACTCTTCTTATGAAGGGCAAACTGAACATAGACAAAAATCTACTTTGTCCTTTTGGGTATTTGTGTGTGATATAAAAGGGTAATACAAGGAAATGAGGGTATTTCTGTCAAAATGTGGTAAAAATTTGCTGGAAGATTAGTTAGATTTTTGAAATCCATGTTTTAAAGGGTTTTTTAATCAAATCACCCAAAAGAAAATTATGAGAATATGAATTCACAATATGTGTATTATAAAAGAATCGGTTATTTTTACAAGAAAACAATGAAGGTATTTTTGTCAAAATGTGATAAAAATTTGTTGGAGGGTTCAATTTCCGAGATTCATGTTCCAAAGGGACTTGTAATCAAATCACCCAAAAGAAAATTATGTGTATTATAAAGAAAGGGTTATTTTTACACAAAAACAAGATGATAATTTTGTCAAAATATGGTAAAAAATTGATAGAAGGTAAAAGTTAGATTTCCCAAATTCATGTTTCAAAGGTTCTATTAATCATCAAATCACCCAAAAGAAAATTACGAGAATATGAATTCACAACTATAACAAAAACAAACTAATCACACCAACAGAGAAAGGAAATGGATTGAACTCACTTGGGGATTAAGAACTTTTGATTGTGAGAACACTGATGATATACAGACATCAAGAGTAACATCATATTTGTCGACGAATCGACTGGTTTCCCTCCCCACCTGGCTCATCACCCTCGAACAGATCGGCGAAACCGAGTCCCGGTAATACTCACTCACATACCGGGAATAGTTGCAGAAGGAAGTGAACATTTTGTATGTGGAATCAGATATCAATCCATGAGACCAGAAGAACTCAGCCCTTGAGTTGAAGTCAGTGGCAAACTCCAAAACTGGATTACCCAGCTGCAATTTAGATACAATATGATCGAAATAATGAAACTCGATTTGGGTTTCGGCACGAATGGATTGAATCTTGAACTTGAACTACTTACAGCAATTCCTTTCAGATTGAAAATTTTCTCCTTCTTGTTGGATTGAAGCATTAATTCAGCAAGTTGAGGAATGTAGTGGCCTGATCATCATATGCATAAATAAAGCTTAGAAGAGTATAAACATCAATCCCCATCATTATTTTATCTAGGGATGGCAATGGATCGGATTTGGATAGAATTTTAGATTCCTGTCCCCGTCCCCGTCCCCGTCTCCATTTATTATTTATATCCCCATCCTTTAAATTTTTTATCCCTATCCCCACATCCATTCCCGAATCCCCTGAAATGAATTGTTTTTAAAAATCACGAATATTAAAAATAATTTATCGTATAATAATAATAAGAATTATTGTGATATGATTTCATAAAAGCAATAAAAATACAAGCACAATCAAACATTATACAACAAATAACAATATACTAGAAATAGTCTTTCACAACACTATCATCCAACATAAATATACATTATATTTATATGTTATATATTTAATCGTGTATTTGGGTCACGACATGTAGGATTCCCATACCCTACCCGAATACCTTATTCCAATTTGTGAAATGAATTGTTTTAGAAAATTATGAATATTAAGAATAAGTTGTCGTATGATAATAATAAGAATTTATGTGATGTGATTTCATGAAACCAATAAAAATGCAAGCCCAATCAAACATTATACAACAAATCACAATATACTAGAACTAGTCTTTCACAACATTATCATCCAACATGAGTCATAAATAAATATACATTAAATTTATATATTATATATTTAATCGGTGTTCGGATCAAGACGGATAGGATATACTCAGACCCGTCCCTATCCCTTATCCCCGAATTAAAAAATCTACGTACCCGATTAACCAAATATTGAACTGGGTTTAAAACGTTCCTTCATACCCTACTCCATTCAGATCGGGTATCGGATTCTTCATCGGATTCGGAGAAAATTGCCATCCCTAGCCTTATCAGTTTTGATTATGTAACAGGATTGAGTAAAGAGAGATTTACCAGCATAGCTTTCTCCTGTGATGAACAAATCTATGTTTCTGTATTGTGGGAATTTGAGGAACCATTTTTGTAAGAACACCAGATTGTCCCTGGCTATATTATATACATAACAAAGACAAAGGAAAAGTTTCAGAAATCAAAAGCAGAGACTGTAAAGGTAAACTTTTGTCAACCGAAAGGAAAAAAAAAGAAAACAAAAATTGTCTGCATTGGGCATCAGTGGAGATAAAGGAAAAGATTCTTGAGAAACAAACAGTCAAAGAAGCCAGAAAATAATTTTTTTTTTTTTTATAGAAAGAGAAAGAAAAGGGACAGAAAAGAAAGGGAAGAAGGAAGGAAGTTGACTTGAATCTTCTACATAGTGCCACTGCATATTCAGACATTATGAAACTGGAATTGATATCAATTTTAATTGTGAGAAATGTTTTGATTAAAAAAAAAAAAACCTGTGATCTTGTCATTTACAGCCACATAAGAGGAGGAATCAGTTGAATAAGAGAACCCAACTCCTATTGGTGTCTCCAGATACAACATATTTGCCTCTGAAAATCAATAAAAACATACCCAAAAAATTAAAAAATCAGTTTCAGGAAACTACCCAGAAATGGAACTGAGAAAAAAAGAAAAAGAAAAGAAAAGAAAGCTTCAATGGGTATGAGGACAAAATACCTCTATTCCAACTGTATTCATTTCTCACCAGCACCTCCCCACTTGGCCTAAACGGCCCATTTTCAGAAAACGCCCCAACCCCGAGAGAAGAACAACCAGGGCCTGCACATTGACACCACACAAAAAAAAAAAAAAAAAAACTCTCGGAAAATGTCTGTTTGGTGGCTCAGAAAATAATTTCATCACCCAAAAACTTAAACCCAACCAAATCAAAAACAATTCCACCAGCCTCAAATGAGTAAAGGGTGTTATCCCAAAAATCAAAAAGCATGACACAAACCCATTCCCTCCCCTCCCCCATTCCTGCATTTTCTCAGCAACCAAACAGACAACAATAGTATGAGGAGAAACAGACCTCCATTCAACCAGAGAACAAGAGGCTTGGTAGCTGGATCTGTTTCGGCTTCGGCGAAGTAGTAAAACAAAGCTCTTTGCTGCTTCTCATCGACAGAAACATACCCTGAAAATTGCTGGAACCCCACTTGAGGTTGACCTGGTAGCTCTATAATTTTGTCTGACAAATAGAGAGCTGATTTAACTTCTCTAGTAAAGCAAAGCATAAGGAAAGTTAGAGCTATTGCCATGGCTTTCCACCGAAGATATGATTTCAAGACAACCAACAGCCTAGAAAGAGACAAAGGGAGAGAGAGAGAAGACCGATTTTGCTGGGAGAGGGCACTACATATAGAGGACATGACGTGGGACACAGCTGTGTGGAACTTTTGGAAAAAAAAAATGTTGGTTTATTCATTAAATTTTTGAAAATTTTAAAAATAAAAAAATAAAAAAATTTCCAAAATTAAACCAATACATAAAAATAAAAAATTTTTATTAAAAAAATCAAAATTTTAAGGGCATGTTTGATTAGAGTTTTTGAAATTTTTTTGAAAAAAAAATACGAAGAACACGTTAAATTCTTTGTTTTTATTTTGCATTAAAAATATAAAAAAATAATAAATTCAAACAATATGAACAATTTTCAAACCCTAAATTCAATCTCAATAACAGTTTTCGAAATTAGGAATCAAATGATTTGTCGGTTCTTTATTTTTAAAGCGGCATATTATAAACGAAAATAGAAAAAACGTGAGAGCATGTTGATTTTAGTTTTTAACGTAAAAAAAAGCAAGCATTAAATTTAAATAATAACAGTTTTAAAGGAGAAGGTGTGTATGCTCAGGTCCTAAATTTTTAACTAACTTTAGTTATATTTATTTTTAATAAATGAAATACACAAGTTTTAAAATTAAAATATAATCTTAATATCAATTATAAAATTTTCATCTAATATGAAATGTAAATTTTTAATCTATAATTTAAGTCGGTGATGATATAAATATTAATATATTTTCTTTATTTAATTCTATAGGGTCCTACTTTTAATTCTCATTATAAAAGTGATGCTAGATAATAATGACCGGTGGATGATTAGTCTTTCCTTTTTCTCAAAGTAAGTCGGCCAATCTCAGGGCACATTTATAATTTAATTTAAAAATTAAAATTAAAATTGTTTTAGATGTTGATTGATTTCCATTTAATAACAACACTTCAAAAATAGTTAAAAAAAAAAAAATCATTATCCTATATTTGAAAGATAAAATTATTCCTCATTAACATGTTTTTCATATTTTTAAATAAATTTTACATTTAATATCTTATTTTAATCATATTATATTTATAATTTTTATTAAAATAATCATGAAAGAATAAACAAAATTAATATACGATAGTTAAAAATATGATTTTTAAGTACATTTTCTGTTTTAATAATAAAAAATAAAAACTATTTTTTAATTATGAGTGATATTTTATTCCAAAATTAAAGTGATGTATTAAAAAAAATTATCAAATAGATTTATATTCTTTGAAGGATTAAAAAAAAAATTGTGTAATGTGTTATTATATACTATGGTTTTAAAAGGTGGCATTCAATAATAAATTTAAATAATTTTATGGTTTTCCAAAAACTGATCTTCAGGGATATCACCTGAGCTGAAAATTTAAAGCTTCATTTCTCTCTCTTTTTTTAAATCTCTGTCAAAATCACTCCCAACCATCTAAGTATATTCAAATAATTTATAACTAAAAAAATGTACAATGTTTTTTTAGTTATATTATTTTAAAAAATTATGACTTTGGTTCCACTTTAAATTTTTGATTAAAAATAAAAATATTTAAGTTTTGTATCCAAAATAACTACATATTAAACTATGAATTTGACTACAAATTAAAATCATCAAGGTTGTAATCATAACAACTTTATTTGACGTTTCCTTTGGGTTTTACTAAATAATAATATCCCAACAAAATTATGACTTCAACATTATGTGGTATCACTATTTTGATTACAAAATTTTATATATATATATATATATATATATATATATATATATATATATATATATATGGTCTCTGAACTTCTGAATAGCGCGAAACATAAACCCGGCTATCAGATATATGCAAAGCAGGCCAAAACTGACGATGGGTGTACTGCCGCTCAGATGCTTAAGTTAGATTAGTTAGCCTAAATAGTGAAAACGTTCATTCCTTTAGTATGAAAACTCGTACCTTTTTCTTATGTTATTTACTGCTTTTATGCAGAAGGAAGACGATCCTCTTTTCATGGAAAGTAGATGATCTCCTTCTGAAACGGAAGGGGAAGATGACGCTTTTTTCTTGCATTATGACATGTTATTCCTTTTAGATAGCCTAGTCGTCTACATTTTTTGCCCCAAAAAATGTTTGACTACCCCTCGGGAGGTGGTTATGGCGTGACATACTTGTTCGAGTTCGGAGGTCATGGGTGCCTTTTAAGATATTAACGTCGGAATGGACAATGCCACAGGCGGTATATGCCACACTCGAGTAAGAGATGTATGTTTGGACACGACCCGAGCGGGGACCCCCTTCCTAGTGACGGAAATGCTGTGGTATTTCCTGAGTAACCTCCGTGGCTCATTCATTGTGAGATTCTGTGAAAATTAAGTCGTTAAAGCGCTGAAGCGCATTTGGAAACGTGGGTTATAAAATTTTCACTTTTCTATCAAAATCACACCTTTAGATTTAGCGAAAATCCGGCGGCCTCTTGGCCTTACGATGGTCAAACGAAATACAAAATCACACGTATATAATTACATAAATATTTTCCAAATGTCCGACTACAACAATAAAGGACATACGGTCCTCGTCAAATATAAGATAAGGATAAATCGACATAATTTTTATCCCTTGACTTTGTTTTTATAAACCATGCATGCATATTTTCTGAAAAGATATTCACATTATACAAATGTCTGCGTTTAAAGGCTTCCTTATTTTAATTTACACCTTATCTTATATATAATCGCGACCAGATAAATTTGAGGATCTATAGAAGAAGATCTTTAGGGCCCCATTGCTTGTGCATGCGAAAAATTATTTTAAAGCAGAAAATTGTGGGCCAAACGAACCGATGAGTACTATAAGTTCTAAATCTTCTTTATCTGTATGTTTATGCCTCCCAATATGAAAATCTGTCTGAAATGGTTGTAAACCGTTTAGCAAGCGAGTTTTTGCTATAACCATTTCTAAAAGCTGATGCAGAAAACTATTTACGCTACGGCGTTTTCTTTGCTACAGCTGATGCAGAAAACTAATTCTATTTCTTTGAAATACGTTAAACTATATTTGTTCTTTGCGAAAAAGTTGTTTGATTGGTGGTTAATATCTGAAAGTGCTATACAAATCTAAGTACGACACTTTGTGACCATTTAAAAATACTGAAGTGATACGCAAGATATCGAATTTTGACATTGGTAGTGAACCTCGGAACACTTCGACTAAGATGATGGTGAACTTTTTGTGAGGATCTATATAGCATAATGGAGCCTCGGAACTAAAATCTTCCGGTGGGGAACCTCGGAACCAACACCTGTCATTTATGTACCTAAGTCGGTAGCGCTAACTATACCTCGAATGTCAGTATTTGTATATAAATATATCTTGTCCCCAGCACGAGTGCCGATGAGAGCTGATATAGTTGGCCGTAATATCATGCGCGCAGTAAATCCAAATCGTCGGCCAGGAAGCGAGGCTGTGCCATCCCAGGGTTTTTGCTAAACCGAGTGGCCCATTTCTTAAATGCGAAATCGAGCTTTTTACTGGCGAGTATAACAATTGGGAGGTAATAAAATCTTTTCTCATCATATTTTAAGCGGCTTTCTGAGCATATAATTCATGACTTTCGTTTACAGAAAATGATTTTGAATATAGCTTTCTCGGTAATTCTTTGAATACGTGACCTTTACAGATTACCGTTGGATGCTCAAATCGCCTGATTCATTAATTCACAATGCGCGGTTTAACGTTTTTATATAAAAAAGCATCTGGCGGGGAACACTGAAATTAGTATATCGAGCGAGCCGATTCTAACAAGGCTTTGCGTCTTTGGTAGATTCGATATAGGCATCGATAATGAAGTGTGAAATTGGCCAAATGTCGCATTGGCATTAAATGCGTAAAAACTATCTGTTTTAATCAACTTTTTGACTTAAGGACTTTCCATATAATGTAGTCTAAAAATCACCAGCATTTAAGAAAATTACATCAGACATCATTATCTTCAGAATTTAAATGGCCCAGGTAAACTTGATCCCAATTAGCCATATTTGTAAGAACCACAGGTCAAAAAATTCACAAAATTAACAAAGCTGATTAAATTTTGGGCAGAAGATTCACGACGCTTTCTGGTCTACAGAAAATTGTGAATTCATGGCTAGAACTTGAAGAAATAGCGCAGTAAGCGAAAATTTTACGCTTTTAAAGTTTGTGGAAGAGTTTAGATATTAGATGCACATGTGACTCTCTTGGCGTGGTCAGGGTTTTGCCTTCTTGACAGCCTCAGATCAGTTCGGCCGTCTGAAAAGAGCAGTGAAAAATAAAACTAAAAAAAATCGCCTCTGCCTCCTGCCTCCATCACGCACTGCCGTCCCCCTTTTTGGATTCTTATCCTTTTTTTTTTTTTTTATTATTCTTTTTCTTTAATTATTATTATTATTATTTAGATAAATAATTTATATTCATGATTAAAGTTAAGGAATTTTATCACGAAAAATTAGCATTATCTCATTGAATATTCTTTAAATATTCTGTTTTAGAGTTTTTAAAATCTAGTTTAGGTTTAAACTCTAGCGGTATTTAAGTGGTAGTATTACTCTTGTCTGCAGATTTGGCAAACTTCCATGGGTTACTAGATTTCGAGCGACTTAACGACACGATCCGTTTCGTCGTAGAGATCAGAAAATTTCGAACTGCTGAGCCATTTTAATGATTCCGCGTGTTATTTTCTTATTTAAAACTGGCGTTATTCTCCTTTGCTTTACTGCTTTCGTAATTGCAAAGTACCGCAGTCTTTTTGAAAATTTTATAATTTAATGCTTATTAATTTTAAAGAATTACATTATAGCCTTAAAATAATTAAAAGCACTTGAAATGCTTGTCTGATTCTGCTTATCTGTACCACTCTGCAAGGACGGGTGTTCACAAATCTTTATCATAGAGTATTTTCTTGTCCTTGAAATGACAAACTAATATAAAGAGGATACCTTAATATGAGAAAACAGGTGAGATATTAACTATTTGTCCCCGGAGCCTCAGAGCTCATTGTAGCTCTTTAATCCCATGATTCCCCGTAAACTTTGACTAATGGAATGATCTTTATTACTTAAAAATCTGCTCTCTTCGATCTATTATCGCATTGTTTGCTCCTTATAGGTCGAGTGGCTAGTTCTCTTGGTGTCTTCACGATGCGTGGGAGGGATGCGGAATGTACTTAACGAACGGATACGTAAGCGTTATGAGCGTGAACAAGCTGGAGGAGGTGATACATATCTTCTCTTGATCCCAGCTGCGGCAATAATCTCAAATGGCCACACATGTATGCGGGCCGCTCGACTCAGCGTGTGAATGCGAGAATGGCGGCTTCCGAGGCTTTGGAAGGCCTATCGCTACCATGGCCCCGTGGATCTCACGGGTTTGTCCGCCTCTTTTACTGTGTGCTGGCTATCTTGGGTTTGTCTCGGACCCTTGGATCTTATCTAGACAATCTGGCCACTAACTCAGACTGTCGGAGTCTCCTCTCTCCCTACTTAAGTCGACATACGGGTACGACGCCAGGCCATACAATCGCTGATGGTGTACATCTTGGATTGAAAAGCTGTTGTTATGCGAACTCCATCGAGAGATAAATCGTATCCCGGCTTCCTTAAACTCTATCACGCATGCTTTCTAACGCCCCATATCCCTACAGCGTCCCGAATAGTTCTCTGTTGACCATCGATCCCGAGGATGGAAAGAGCGTGCTAAAGTGCAATTGAGTCCCAGCTAATCACATCGCGGACCAAAATCTACGGATGTGAATGCGGGTCACAATGCGAGACTATGATGAGGAACACCAGCCAATCTAACTATCTCCTCCACATATGTTGGATGGTTATTGATGGGTCATCATTGCTAAGCCCAGGGAGAAAATCAGCAGATGGATGTCTCTCACTATCAACCATATTCTTCACCGTGTTTGTCTCGAGGAGTTCGGGCGAATAACAAAATCCATGGCGTCGCTATCATAAATACGAGGTCGAGATACGTATCTTTCCTGCGGGCTAGTGCTACGCCTTTTGTGGTTGGTATGGATAAATTTGCAATTTCCTTTTCCTTCCACCAATAATGCTCCCTCAGTATGATCACATCTTAGTCTTACCCGAATGCATAGCATATCTTTGAAGAAGTGAGCCTCTTCCATGATTTCCTTTTCGTTCACTATTCAGTACACACATTAAAACTCACTCTAACTGTGCATGTCGTCTGATCTGAACTCTGGTTTCCTCTGCCTCAATCTCTTGCCCTCCAGCAATCATCTCGAAACACATGCGGTGCTGCTTGATCGATCCACGAAGAGGGACGAACATAAAATGATGCCAACGGTGTCCACACATCGGCTATATATTGAACTCCCGAATCCAGCTACATCAACAATGGGAGATATCTTGTTTCTTGGATAACATGGAACCCTCCGGTTTCCGACTTAAGGCATCGGCCACTACATTAGCCTTCCCGGATGAATTTTCTATCGTCTGATGTAAATCTTATCAACCGAGCCATGGTATTGCCTTAAGTTAAGCTCTTTTTAAGGTAAAGATATATTGAATATGATGGTGAATATCGACGAGGAACACCGTATAGATAATGTCTCAGTCTTTAGAGCGAAAACCCAGCACTTCTGGTTCTAGTCATGGATTCCGGGTAGTTCTGCTTCGTGCTTCTTTAGTAACTGTTGGGAAGCGCAAAGCTATCACTCTACCATCACCGCATCAGAAACCTTTCGCCTTGTGCGGGCGCGCTGCTCATACCACGTAACCGTCCTTTCGTGACGGTGGTGCCTATCTTGGAAGCTATCGTCAATCTGCATCTCGACTCCTCAAAACTATCTTTGGCGAGTATCGCCGACTCAATTACGATCGCTTTTTCAATAGATTGGTGGCCGGGGTTTGCTATCTTTGAAAATCCTATTAAATTTCTGTAATAACACATCGATCAAAGGCTGTGGACTTGAAACATTTGTGGGCGACTTCAGTTCACTATAACCGATCTTCGAGGATCCACACTATACCTTAAATGACATGACCAAGAAAGTGCTGTCTAACCGCGCAGCACTAAACTTAGCGTACCAGCGCTCTGGCTGCAGTACTATGGGAGATGCTCACGCATGTTCCTCTGAGGCTAGCGCGAGTGCGCTAGAATATCATCAATGAATACGATCACAAACTTAACTCTGGCTCAGGACTGAACACCTGTTTCATCAAATCCGTAAACGCGGTGGGGCATTAGTCAATCCGGTAACATCGCTGGAACTTCATGGTGGCCCAGTATCTAGATCTGACGGAGTCTTAGAAACATCGATATCTCGGACCCTCAATGAGTGTTGCTGATAGTCGATCTTAGAATATACCGAGATCCATTACAATTGGTTCAATATTCTCATCTATACGAGACGGATCTTTGGTTGCGTATTGTCGCCTCGATTAATTTATTACATAGTCTATACACAATGTAGCTTCCATTTCTTCTTAGAAGGCAGAATACGGTGGTATAAATTCCGGATGAAGCCCTTGCTTATGATTCTCCAATTGTGCCTTCAATTCTTTCAGGCTTCTGTTTGGCCATTACATGGAGAATGGATATGAAACTTGATCCACAGGCTAACAATGTGAACTTAATTTCTACCTCGGGGTGGCACGAAATATCATACGGAAAGACATCTGGGAACTCTTTTGACTGGCAGGATCATCTTCGGTCATTGTCCATCTTATATATCCACTACAAATGCAAATAACCCTGTGGCCTTTTGAAACATTTTAGGCGTTGGCATTAATGAGACTTGGGCGAATCTCTTTATGATTCCCAGAAATATCCACTTCCGAACTATACGGCCCGAACCAATCTTACTTCCTTCTTATGGCAATCTAAGGTGGCTCACATGCAGATGTTGATCCATACAGATTATATCGAAATCATGTATACCTAACGCACTATCAGGTCTGGCACGAGATCAGCAATGCGGATCCTGTCTCTTGGTATCACCTTTCGGATGTCGCTAATATCCCACATTCGATGCTGAAGCAGCATGACATCCATAAGGCGGGACTATGGTGCCTCTGGTGAAGGTATAAAATAAATGGGCGGTGCTCTGGGTCCACCAATGCATATGCATCATGATCGTGGCTGAAATCATACCGGTAATCACATCGGTGATGCATCTTGCCTAAATCTTTGTTTATCAAATGCTCGAACTTTGATGTACACTCTGAGATCTGGCCTGATCAGATTTTACTCATGCCTCTGCACCCCTACCGCTGACCTCTACCGGGATTGTTGTGTGCCACCTCTGCACGAGACCGCCTACCCGGCCGGGCGGACCGGCCCGAGTGCACAGGGTAGATCTTGTACCTCGAGAGGTCCTCACAATAAACGTGGGCAGTCTACGATAAAGTGACCTTCACATGATGGAAACACTCTGTCATATTCATCCTGCACTCTCGAGATGCCTCCTCAAACATGCTGAGGGCATAATGGAAAGATGATCTGAAGAATCTACCACCTGGGTACGGTGATCAAGCGGATCATGGCTGAATGCTCCTGATCACTGAGCCTCTCCCTGGCGGTCCGCTATGCTCTTTCTACTGGTAGCATTTTTAGGCTAGTCTTGGGAACACCTCTCTTGTCGCCGCCACCGGGTTCAAGAATGACTGTCGCTCTACCCTTAGTGCCTCCCGACAAGACTCTCAGATTATTTTTGAGATGCCCAGACTAAATGAACTTTAATTAACGTTTAAGCCAGAAGTAGTAAATAAACACACTTAGTTTCTCATTTTTCGCATGTCACTGGCACCAATTTCACGAGTTACGAAAACCTTTGCTCATATTACATCCTTTGTCGGGGATCATTTGCTCTAACTTTGAAGAATTCTTGTTTTTGCATCTGATAATACGCGGGGTAAAAAATCAAGCAGTAAATGCACGGCTGGGCCCGGTCCCAAGTGTCTGGCCGGGTGTCTCCATATAATAGCCTCCCACAGTCCTTGTGCACGGCTACCATCAAGAACCACGAGAAAAGAGGACTTCTGCTCATCCCAGACACCATCCATTTTTCAAAATTCTTAGCTTCTGTCTAGCCATAAGTATCAGCCTGCAGGTTGTGTACCATCATAAGTTTGTATAATTTGGCGTTCATCATTTTCTGCTCTTTGAAGGCTTTCCGACACACAGTGAGTGCATTTCTTCATCTTCATCTGTATAACTGATCCATCGTCGAGGAGTACCGCCACCTGAATTGACCTCGATGGTTCTGAGCTGGTTCAGTGGAAGCATTGGATCAGGGATTGTAACATGACATATCTCTCTGAGTGGTGCCTCCGGTCGCGGGAAGTCTAGATGACCTCTGACCTCGTCCGGACATAATGTTGTGATTTCAAGATTAAGATTCAGTGACACTTTCAATATTTGATGTGCGAAGTTGGCAAAGCGATATAGGTTTGCAATAGGAAAATCATTATAAAAAAACAATTCTATAGGAAAATCTGTGGAAAACGCGCGAAAAGCAGGCGAACTATCGCCTAAAAGCACTTTCGATACCAAGTTGACGAGACCCCCTTCCTAGTGACGGGGAAATCTGTAAGCGACTCCACAGTAACCTCCAATGAGCTGCTCAGTGGCAGCAGATTAAGTGACCAAAGCCAGTTAAAGCTATTTGAAATTGTATTTGGGCGTGGGTTATAAAATTTTGAGCACTACATCGAAAATCCTGCGTGATTTGGCGAAAATCCGTGACATACTTATTGGTGGTGAGCCCAAAATAAAATCACACGTATATAAACAATTACATCCCAATATTTTCCAATGTCCATTTACCATGAGTAAAGGACATCGGTCCTCATCAAATATAAGATAAGGATAAATCAAGCATAATTTTAAGCTATGACCTGTTTTTAAAAACCATGCATGCATATTTTACAAAAGATATTTACATATACAAAATGTCACATTTTAACTTTTACTATTTTAATTTACACCTTATCTTATATATAATCACAACAGGCGTCTAGGGCGAGAGATCACGAAAAAGGTCTTTAAACTGACACATCATCCCCAAAAAGATATTTTAAGCAGGCGAGCCAAGCGGGACTCAGTGAGTCGCTATAAGTTCCTAAATCTTTGTATCTGTTGCACCTCCCGATATAGAAAATACATCTGAAATGGTTATCAAGCAGTTTATGAAAAGCTGATTTTTGCCGTAACCATTTAGCGGTCAATACTTCTCTTGAAGCTTGTTTTCTTTGCTGAAAGCGATTACGAAAATAGTGCAACAACGATACGTTGCAGAAGCCATTTACCAGCTGGCAGCTGTTTAGTGGTGGTTAATATCGAAAGTGCTATCACCCAGAAATCAAGTACTGACGGCTTGTATTGTTTTAAATCTTATAGAAGTGATGCCCTGGGAGACACGGGTACATTAATTGTAGTGGTCTCAGGAACTTCTTTCATTGAATGATGGAACATTCATGGCGGGATCTATATAGCATAATAGAACCTCGGAACCAAAATGCTCGATTGAGGAACCTCGGGCAAGCCTTTCATTATTATATCTTAATTAGCTTTTAACTATATCATTATAGATATACAGGAGGGCATTGTTTCTCTCGATATCCTCTTTATCATCTAACCCAGGTACATTGAGTGTTAAATGTGTGTCCAAATCTTGCACCGTGCCTTGTTCTATGTGTCGACCGTCGGCCCAGGAGGCGAGGCATGCCATCTAGGGTTTTGCTAAACAGGCCTGGCCCCATTTGTTAAATCTTGAAATCAAACTTTTAACGATATATAGTGGGAGGTAAATAAAATCTTTATAAATCTATATTTTAATGACTTTCTGAAAACACATTAAAGCGACCGTTTTAGAAAATGATTTTGAAATCTTAAACCTCAAAGTAATTCTTTCAATCTTGTAGAAAGACAGATTCTCGTCGGATGCTCAAATCGCCTACACAAATTCATTCAAATTACGAAAATGCCTTGATTAACGTTTTAACTAAAGCATCTGCGGGAGCTTTAAATTATTATATCGAACGAAGCTTGATTAACAAGCTTTACGTCATGATAAAATTCGATATAGACATCGATAATATGATGTGAAATTGACGAAATGTCGTACACATTAAATGCTATAAGAAATATCATTTGTCGACTTTTGTTTAAGGGCTTCAGTGATCTAAAAATCTGAAACGTTTAAAATTCTATCAGGCTTGTCGACTATCTTTCAGAAATTTGGCCACGGCGTGAAACGAGTCAAAAATTAGCGCATTGTAAACAGTCTCAAAAATTCTGGGATCCTGGCGGTCTAAAGTTTTGGGCTGAGAGATTATGACCCTTTTCTAGTCTACAAGAAAATTCAGTGATTAATGGCTTTAGAACGAGAATAACGATCAAGTAATTTACGCTGAAGAGTTTGATAATTTAAGAATAATGATGCTATCATTAGGCTCTCTTTGCGTAATTAATTTTGCGCCTGGCGACGGCTTTTCACGATCAGATTTATCGTCGAGAAAGAACGAAGTGAAAATAAGCCCAAAAAAATCGCCTCTGCCTCCTTCCTCCATCACGCACTGCTGTCCCCCTTTTGGATTCTTATCCTTTTTTTTATTATTCTTTAACAATTATTATTATTATTTAGATAAATAATTTATGTCATAAATTCGGTCAGTTTTTATAGAAAAATTTTATTTGTCGTAATTGAATGCTTTAAATATTTTGATTCTTGAATTTTTAAATAAGTTTAGGTTCCATTTCTAAGCCGATCAGCGAAATTGTAAAATATCATAATATAGAATTCTTGAAACCCCTTGGGTTACTAGATTTCGCGAGGCGAAACAGCAGATGGTTGTTATTAAGATCTGCCAAAAAAATTTTCCGGAGCTTATGACATTTTGTTATTATTATTTTCTTATTTAAAGCTTATTAATTATCTTTCGGCGCCGCGCCGTAGTAAGTGTGCGATTAACGAAGATTTTATAATTTCGCATGGCCGATTTTGAAATTATTATGTGACGATAATTGGAAGCGCTAATCTGTCAGTTCACATGCAAATGTCTCCGGGACGGGGTGTTACGTAATTTGTAAATGAGAGCGATTGAACAATGGGTTAAGGCCGTCATCGCATGATCGCTTGAGTCGATTGAGGCGTGTTAGCGGGAATAGTTGGGCTCAGCCATGGTACCCATAATATATATATATATATATATATATATATATATATATAACTATATATATATATATATATTATATATGACCAATCAATGTTTTAAAATCTTTAGATCTTGTAATTTTATAGAGAAATGAAAAGGGCATTATTTTAGTAAAGAGACACAATAAGGATGTAATGTTTTAGGATTGTAGAGAGGTGATTACATTTATTGGAAACAATGTTGTAGAGTTGAGTGTGGATCTTTTCGCTAAAACTATCGTATTTTGAATTATCGAATATGTGGAGTGAGATATTGAGATATTTTTATAATTTAGTAGCGGTCACCGAGTTCGAGTTTAGGAATGCAGTTGTGTTATGCGATATGACTTTACCATCCTTGTGATATCTCTCGACTCATATAAGGATTAACCTGAATATAATATGATTTAAATACTCATTTTGTATATTTATGAACCCCTCAAAAACACTATCACATTGAATAACATTGTCTTCTCCAAGAGTGGATATGAATATCCACTAAGTTGGGATAAATGAATATTTTATTTCAAAAAAAAAAAAAAAAAGAAACTTGATTGTGAGGCCAAATTTAAGCGTAGTGAGCGATTCGCAATCCGTAATTAGAAATAACGGTTTCATTTTAAAAGCCCAAAGCGTAATAAGATCTTTGTAATTTCATTTTTAAGCCCAAGAGTCGGAGTTTATAGCAACCAATCTTTAGTCTAAAATGAAATCATAAATTCTAAATTAAATTAAAAATAAAAAAAATTAAAACATATCTCCTACTTGACATAAACGAACCCTTTTAAACAAAAAATTCAAAAGTTACTTAAAATAAATATTTGTTTTTATAAAATTGTTATTTTCCCAAACTCAATATAAGTAGTCCAGTCCATGATCAAAGAAATATATACCAAACAAGAAAAAGCAGAAGATATTGAAACCACAAGTCCATTCATTCATGGTTTGTCCTTTCTTAGAATATAAGCTAAGCAGATTAGAGAGATGGCTTCCCCTGACTCAGCAGCAGCAGCAAATGGGCATTGTCAATTCTTTCTCAAAGTCATAAAAAGAGATACAGATAGAGATAGAGGAGAATGAAGATACGCACTCCCATAGCATAAATTTGTGACATTCTTTTTTTTTTTTTTTTTTTTTTTTTTTTTTTTTTGGGTTTAGGGGTTTTAATCTTCCCTACATTATTCATTCATAAATATTAGCTGTATTGTATCATATGGCTACCACTGTTCCACAGAAAGTTGCTTTACAGCATAAACTTGCAAAAAAAAAAAAAAAAAAAAAGAAAAAAAAAAGAAAAGAAGAGGTAAGGGAATTATTTTTTTTTGAATATGACAAAATACCATCACTCTCATTGATGCCACTCAGAAAAGAATGGGCTTTATTTTTGGGTAAAAGCGTGACAGGGATCATGTATGCATGAAGGCCCATCAACCTACAATTAATTAATTATTCTCTTTATTTATTTATTTATTTTTTATAATTAAATACTTTGTTGTAACATAATCATGTAATAATCATTCTTTATGTCTTTTTTTTTAAAACTTTGAATGTTCTATCAATTGAATTATATAGATTTTATTCTCATATTTTAAATTCTTATTTTAAAAAAATTAAAATTAGTATAATCTTTATATCACAATGTAACCTCTTGAAAACTCAATTATGTAATTTTTTTTTAAGTCGGACCATAAATTTTTTACCATCTACATTCAAATATTTGTATAAAATATAGATAGCCTGCAGATACATGAAATATTAAAAAAATTTGTTGAAAAACATATTGATATTAAAAAATAAAACGAATCTCTAGTCCTAAAATTAAAAATATTGGACGTGTTTGGTTTCACATTTTTAAACTTATTATGATAATCTTTTTTGAAAACCTGAAGAGATTCTTTTAATTATTTACATTTTTAATTTAATATTTTATGTTTTTATGTTTTAGAAAAAATAAATAAATAAAAAACCAAACATATTTCCTTTTGTTTTTCTTATTTTGGAGAACAAAAAACAAATTTAAAAAATGGTCATTTATTATTTTCGCTTTTGTCTATTTTAAAAAATAACTAAAAATAAAGTACGAAATATAAAATTTATTTCTAAATTTATCCAATATTATTTAATTTCTATTTTGTCTTGGTTGTAGCAATAAAAGGTTGGATATGGTCAAGTACAAGTCAAGATATTTGGGGGGATTCTTTTTCTGAAAATTTGTTGGGTTTCGTCACGAAAGATTTTGTGAGGTTGAAACACTGAAATGGGTAAAAAAGAGAATCTTAGAACGTACACTGTAGGATTATAGAGTTTCTAGACCAAAATATTTTTATTTGAAAATAGAATTAGTTTAAAAATTAAATTAAAAACTAATATAATGCGTAATACTATCGTCATAGATAACGATAATTAATGTCGAATATTAGTAAAATAGCGAATAATTTAAAAATTTTAAAAACGGTGCTCATTGCCATCATGTGGTATTTGATAATTATATGGACAACGGTATTTGAATATTTTAAGCCTAATTATCGCCGTCATAGTACATTTGACAATTCCAATTATTGTTATCAGTAATAGTGGCATTCTTCAGCTATTTTGAATGATTATTTTAGTTCTGGCCAATTTAATAAATTTTCTTTTTAAACAAATTATTTCGATTTAAAGCTACGAATTATACGCTGAAATAGTGAATACTAATAGATATATGGGAAGGGAAAGCACTTTCGTCTTACGGTTTTAAATTTAATCATGTTTTTTTAAATCGTTCGGATATTGTTATTCCTATTATACTTTAAAAATAATTTTATTTTATATTTTAATATAAATAATAATAATAAAAATATTTTAATTAATGATTTATAAAAAATATATCTTTTATTTTTTATGAAATACATTAATTTTAATATAATAAAAATAAAAAAAACAAATATAAAAATATAAAAAACAAAATCAAATATAAACATAACAGGTATGTGATAAAATAAAAAATAAATGATAAATAAAAATAAAAAATAAAAAGATGAGTGGTGAGTTCATGCTGTTGTTGACGTGAAAGAAGAAAAGGAGGGTTTCATTGTTACCCTTTCTTAGAAGTTGAACTTTGTCCTCAAGGTTTAACGTGAAAATGCTCGTGTAGGGTCACTTTTGATTCCATAATTTCGGTTTCTTCTTTCTGATTGATCTCAAACAATAACAATTGAGGTTGACGATATAGCTGGGAAGCGAACTGATTCGACCCAAATGGGCCATAAGTCAATTCGACCCATTTTTATTCAGATATGTTTTTGACTAGTTCAACTTGGCTTTACTTGCGTAACGTGTCAGCTTAATTGCGAACGACATTAAAATATTAATAATAATAAATAAAATTTTACAAATTTTATATTTTGTAAAAATAAAATTTCTTTAAAATATTTATAATTTATTATTACATTCTTAAGGATATAAAATAATTGTATAGTTATATATATATATATATATATATATATATATATATATATATATATTATTTTAAATTATTTTTAAATCTTAATATTTATTTTATTTTATTACAATTATTTAATAACTATTATTTTTTTCATAAACAACTATTTTATATTTTTTTATAATAGAAAAACTAATATTTTTAATAATTAGAAAATAATATGTAGTCATTAAAAAATTAAAATAAAAAACTGGCTAAAATGGGCCAAGTGGGTTGGCCCGCCGCAGCCTATTTGGGCCGAGTCAATATGCCCTAATTTTGTTTGAACCTATTCTCAGCCCAACCCTCATAATATATGTCCATAGTGGGTCGAGCCCATTATCCTATCTCTAGTGGACGATAACGATGGCTTGGTGTTAACCGTTCCTTGCAATTGAAACAAAGGCCCTAGGTTCTCCGCCTTTACATTTCCTTTGTATTTGATAATCTTTCATGCGTGTTAAGCTAATGACGTCTTTCAGTGATTGTGGTTTGAACATTCTTATTGTCTCTATTATTTCCATCGTCAATCCGCCCATGAACATCCCAATAAGTGTGTCTTCCAACCACCCATGTACCCAGTTTCCCAAAATTTCAAATTCTTCTTGATATGTAGAACATGTTTGTTGTAGTTTCTTCATAGCTTCGTTGAAATCAACCCTTGCAGGTGTACCAAACCGAAACCATAACTCCTCTTCGAAGGTTTGCCAAGTGATTACATGATTTTCTTGTTGGTGGATGTGACGTAGCCATTGCCACCATTGATGCACCTAACCCTCCATGTAGTAAGTTGCCATCACCACTATTTCCTGCTCTGATACTTCATGATATTCAAAATAATGTGCCACACGTTTAAGCCACTATGTGGGGTCATCATCGTCATACCTTAAAAACTTCAGTCTGTTTTGCCTTTATGGCCAAGCAACTCTTCCCACCTCCCCCTCAACATTAGGTGAATGATTGTTTTTCATGTCTTGGCTAGGGCTCCCTTACCAAGAATCTCACCTTTAATTCATGAATTTCAAATGCTTTGAAACCGACAAATATCTTAGCCATGCCTTTTTGGGTGTCATTGACATTGGTCTCCTAAGATGAGTCTCCTTATGGGTTGCCATTTAGGATAAGTTCTAGCCCCCACGAATTGCTTCCTCAATTCTCTCCTTGACCAAGTCCACATTCATCATTCGTTGGTTGACACGGAGAGTCTCATTTTAGGGTGGTGTAGTGAAAGAAATGAACTCTATTTGGTGTACTAGTTGCTAGTAAATGACCAAGTTCATATATTGAATCAAAAATCAAATTCCATGTTTACTAAATAAATCAAATAATTACCTTGAATTGGGGGTAAAATTGCCCCTAGACTATTAAAACAGCTCTAACTATTAAGAGCAACTCTAACTATTCTCCATGACCAGTTATGAACAACTCAATCATTCTTCATTTTCAGCTAATCTTTATATTTGGAGATTTATACCTAAAAATCTACTCTAACTATTTCCATTTTCATCTTTCAAATTTGGAGAATGAATAATGCATCTCCAAATATGGGATGCATATTCTAACACGAAAATTTATAATAGTAAGTGGGAAAGTGAACTACAAAATACTATTTTTCATTTTATTTATAATATTTGGAAATGTGAATAGTAATTTGAAGATGAACTTAGGGATTATAGTTGTAGGATTTGAAAGTAAAAAAATGGGCACCATCATCTTCAAATTTAGAGAGGAATATCATTTGGAGATAAAATAGGGTTGTAGTTGGATGATTGGTAGACATTGGACTATCTACCGGATGTTTCAGAAAATAATAAAATTAAAAAAATTATTGAGAAAAGTGTTGTTTGAAAACTAATCCTGAGTATAATTATAGTTTTCTTATTACTAAGTTTGACAGATTGGATAAAGCTTCAAAGATGGTTTTGATGCGTAAAAGAGAGTTAAGAACAAAAGCTACCTAGGTGTCTTGGACCACACACTTCGGTATAATATTTTTAATGATTTGATGTTCAAGAGACACTTTTAATATAAATTAAAAAATTTTAAACTTATGAAGATTATTATTTCAACAAAGACATTTTCGATCTTATTTAATAATTTAAAGTGTATTTTAAGAGACACTTTTAATCATTCAAGGTATAAAATTATAAAAGTGTATCTTTAAAAAACAATTTGAATATAAAGTTAAAGTACTTTCTAAATTATAGAGTTTATCTTCAGAGTTACTGCCAGCTTGTAAAAAATTTTAAAATAGGAAAGAAACCTCTCTTACTTTTGAATCATATGATAAAACTGACAGAGATTTAAGAATAGTTTCTAAACATTTTATCTTTGAAAGAATATTTTCTTTTACTAATCATTCTCCATTCATATGGAGTAACTCTTAGAACAAGGCTGAGTAACTTCTTGGAAACTTCTTACTTGAAATAACTTCTTCTTGCAGAGCTGCTGTGGAGGACTCAAGGAGCAGGGCTGGATCAACACATGACTTCGGTTGTGTTTTTCGTCACATTTTAATTCCTCTTGGAAAGAGTTATTGTAAGCTTAAGCTTATACATAGTCAGTTTTATGATTAGTGATCCCTGGATTCTTATAATTTTTGGAGTGAGATCAAAAAAAATCTTAAAATATTTACAGATGCAATGGTAGCTCGAAGCATATAAACGAGGTTTTTCAGCCAAACCCATTTCTCTTTGAAAATTGAGGAAATTTCCTAGTTACTTGACAAGGGAAAATGAAATAGAGTATATTACAGAGTTACCTAGGAAAAAAATGCATGAATCTGATGTCAATTAATTATCATTGACCTGATTTAATTTATGAGAAACAACATTTAATTTATATACACGTCAAGAATCTAACTGCAAACTGGGAGGGGCCACGTTTCTCTCCTTAAGCTTAATTTATATATTTTAAAATTGCTTAGTCCTTGTATAATATAGATAAATGGTGGCTTTATTCAAAATCATTATTAAGTTTAAATATATTTTTGTTCATCGAATTTTTTTTTCTTGAATTTTTCTCACAATTTGCTTTCCTTTACTTTTTTTCGGGTTCTAAAAAGAGCCTTAGTATGTTGTAGATTTGCGATTGAATGGGTTTTTCATCAAAGAGGTGGAATGGGATAAGTCTAAGCTCATGTGCGTGACACATGACCAACCCGAATGACTTGGAATCCCGAGCCCAATCCCGTGGGATCGGGCCCAATACCTATTAGGTACACGTTGAGCCTATAACCTAAGGAGGTAGGTCATCCCTCACATCAGGCACCGACCTAGTTTATTTAAACCGAATAGACCAACTCAGACTCCGGCGATCAGTGAATGAACATGGGGAACACGTGTGGGCGATTTGTGGTTGTGAAGCCCGATTCTGCTGTACCTCACTACCATTTTGAGGAGTATCACATTGAGGATTACGAATCAAATGTAAGAGGCCGTGACACTTTCTACGTATGTAGTATAAATTGATAGGCTTATAATCCAGAAAAGGCAAAGATCTTTTTTGGCATTAATCAGAGAAAGATAAATTCTTTGGGAAGTTTTGCTTTTCACACTGCCCAGAGGAAGCCGAATGTGGTGAGCCTTGAGGCACATCCATGAGAATTGGTTTTAGGGTTCTTGCAGGAGAGATTGCTCCACCAGTTATCCCCATGGATAGACCTGCCTTTTGGAGGATTACTCTTTCATGAGGCAAGCCTCCATCATCTTCGGCAAGGGCGGAGCAAGAAATTGGTTTGAGTTGTGGAAGTTTGACAATGATTAATAAGTGAGGATTATAGCCTAATGATAAAGTGTTGATGGATTTAGTCTCCTTGAACGTAAGATTCACCCTGATCTTAAGAACTGATCGGGTGTTAAATCTGTGCATTCAAACACACATGGATCATTGGAGATGGAGCCGCCAGGATGGAAAAATATCTTAGAGATCAGGTCCAAAAGGGATTTCAAAGGAGGAATTATATGTTAAACACGGTGGAAGGAAAAGGAAATTTTACATATACAAGTCGTGATCATGATTTTTTTGTTTTGGGGTGTTTTTAAGATCTTCAGTAGGGTGGCTAATAAGTCTTTGAACAAAGCCTTTCATGATAAGCTTATCCCTTAGAGGCTATTCATCATGTATTTTCCATCTTGATCGGATTTGAAACAAGTGCTACACAGCCGACCTTTGCTATGCTTTTCTTCTGGTAGAATAACTTACTGCTAGTATACGCTCTCTTGGTTGGGGCTGTTGCTCAAAAAAAGCAAGCTGTTTTCAGTTTCAATTTTCTGCTTTTAAGGCAACAGATGGTCAGGATCTCGTGCCCACCTTCATTCGTACATAGTTGTAATTTGCCATCCAGGTTACACCTGATGTTGCAGTGGAGTGTGGGAGCTCTCATGCCAGATCAGTGGAACTGGGCCCCTGTACAAAAGGCCATTCAGGCTGTGGAGCAAAAGCAAAGGCATGACATCTTTTAATTCCACCTTTGTATTTCTCATCTCTAACATGACAATCCAAGGTGGTGACGGTTTGGCCTTTATCTTAACTGGGAACTCCAATCTTCCAAGCAACAGCGAAGGACAATGGTTTGGGATTGCGAATCCGTCCACAGTCTCATCAGCTAAAATCGAAACTGTGGCAGTAGTATTTGAAACAGGGAAGGGCAACAGTAGCCAGGTTGCGCTCAACTTGAACGGCCACTCACTAGAACCAAAAATCCTAGATGTGGATCTTGCAGAAGGCATCGATGTCGAGGTGAGAATTCAGTATGATGGGGAGGTTTTGAGGGTTTTTGTGGGAGAAGGCAGTAACTCACCAGTAATTTCTGACTCCCGTGATCTAAAAATCTATCTGCCTCAGAAAGTTTATGTGGGGTTCTCACTTCTCAGCTTCAACGGGAAATAATACGCAGCTAAACTGTGTAAGGTCATGGGCATTCAGTGCATTAGATTTGGATGAAGATCATCAGAAGTGGATCTGGATCTGTTAGCTGCTACTGTGACTTTGTTCATCGGACTTGCCTTCTCCTTGTGCTGGAAATGGAAATATTACGTCGGGAAGGGAGATGATACAGGGTTTCAGCTACAGATTCAAGGCTCATCCACGGGTCCAAGAAAATTCAGATTGAAAGAACTGGAAGCTGCCACAGAAAACTTCGACTCTGACAATTTGCTCGGACGAGGTGGTTTTGGGACGGTCTATAAAGGAATCTTAGCGAGTAGGGAGGTGGCCGTGAAGAGATTTTCAAGGAGTTCGCAGGAGGGCAAGCAAGACTTCATAGCAGAGATCACAACCATCAGCAACCTCCATCACAGAAATCTAGTAAAATTATTGGGATGGTGCCATGAGAGAGACGAACTTCTTCTGGTGTATGAGTTCATTCCAAATAAGAGCCTTGGCAAATCTACGTTTCTGATCAAATCAGAGCAGGAGCTTGATCCAGTTAGTCTGAATTAAGGAAAAGGAGGCATGGGTAATCATTAATGGGGTGCTCAGGCACTGATTATATACTGTGGATGAGAACAAGATTCTTCACCGAGACATAAAGGCAAGCAATGTCATGCTGGACTCAGAGTTTAACGCCCGATTGGGGGATTTCGGACTGGCTCGAACCATCAATCCTGGTGACCAAACCCACCATTCCACAAAAGCAATTGCAGGAACGCCTGGCTACATGGCTCCAGAAAGCTTTCTTATCGGCAGGGCAACAGTTCAAACGAATGTTTATGCATTTGGTATCCTAGTACTTGAAGTTGTCTGTGGAAGAAGGCCTGGAAGACAGACATGAACCTTCTAACAGCAGCATAGTGGATTGGGTATGGGAAAATTACAGGGGAGGGAGAGTTGTGGATGTGGTGGATTTGCGATTGAATGGGGTTTTCAGCGAGGAGCAAGCTGAATGTGTGTTGGTTTTGGCTCTGTCTTGTTGCCATCCAAATCAATACTCGAGGCCATCAATGAGAACTGTGTTGAGGGTTCTTGCAGGAGAGGTTGCTCCACCGGTTATCCCCATGGACAGACCTGCTTTTGTGTGGCCGCCTGCAATGCCTCCGTCTCCCTTGGAAGACTACACTTCCAGTGGAGACCAAAATACTTTTTCTTCACAACTGACTGGGAGATAAAAAAATTCAGGACAAAATCTCAGCAAGGAGATACGATAACATACTTGTTTTACAATTTTTGTTTTGTTTTGGATATCTTTCATTCCTCACAGCTATATATTGTTTCATTGATGTGTTGAATTTTTAACAACTCCGAGGAATCAACAGGCACTCATTGTGTGTTACAAGTTACAGTAAATCCCTCATGTATTACTTGTTAATCCATGATCAGCGGTGGCTCTTTGATACTTCTGAAAACGTGTTATTATTGAATGAAAGTTTAGGGATGAATTAATTTCATCTCTAAAAGTAGCTTTCACCAATGAAATGCAACATATCGCTAATATTAATTTTTAAAAAACTTTTGTTGACAAACTTGAAAATTTCATACCTAGACAGTGGAAAAACCTTTGGCTTTTCTCACACAAACACTTTGTGAGGGAAAAAGCATATATTCCTTATAGATATTTTTATGTATATTTACTTATAAATTGATTTTGTCAATAAATATATTACTTCAAATTGAAAATTATTTGACAATAGGTAATATATTAATTTTAATATTAATAAATAATAATGAAAATTATCTTGTACTATAAAAATAATATAATAACAGTTTGACTCTCTCTCTCTCTCTCTATATATATATATATATATATATATATATATATATATATATATATATATATATATATATATATATATATATATATATATATATATATATATATATATATATATATATATTAATATTTTATTTATTTGATAATAAAAATAATTAAAGCGGTATAAAATTGAAGACTACAAGATATATTTATGTAAATGAAATGTTTGAATTTGTAATAATATCTTTGTTATTATCGAATAATAAAGATGGTTAATTTCAATAATTATATTTTATAATATGATGAAAAAAAAACAACAATATATAATAAAATAGAATAGTTATTTATTAAAAACATAAAAATATTACTAAAATATTTTATTATATTAGATAAAGTTATCTATGAGAAGATCATGTATGAGATTGAATTTAAGTTAGTTATGAATATGCAACAAGCATCTAATTTAATTTGCGTTCAAAATCATACTGTCCTAAAGTAAATTATATTATATTATTTATCATAAAATTTATATTATAGTATGCAACTATTGAAACAGAATAGCTAGATAATATGTTTTGAAATATTAAATGAATTTTAAAATAATTGTTCATGATAAGATTTGTGAAATAAATAATATCACTCATTTTATTTGGATAAATTTTGAATAATACTTTTATATAGTTATCTTAAAGTATATGGTTACAGTTAAATATCACATGAATTAATGTAACATTTTTTACTAACACTAATACAAATTGATATCCTTACATTAATTCATTTAGAAAGTAAATTTGTGTTGATATTTGATTACCAAATTTAATCCAATAGAAAATTATAATTTTTACATATCAAATACAACTTGTATATAAAGAAATCTTGTATTATTCATGAATATATATGGTTCTAAGTTAAATTATGCATTAAAATACTAATCTTGTTAATTAATTTCTTTAAAGTGTTTGCTTATAGAAAATAATTAAAAATCACAACTTATGTCAAAAATAATAAACATTTTTTAATAGTAACTATTATAGCCATCGATTCATTTAGAATATTTTTTTTTAAACTTGGATATGTACCTTAGTAATTTTAAAATTTAGGAAGAATTTCTTACTTTAGAAGTATAAATTTTTAATAATATTCATTATCTTTGAGGTATAATCAATTAATTTCTTTTAAAAAATAATTATAAGCAAATAATTTAAATAAAAATGTTTGTTGTAACCAATTCAGATAACTATTGTTCTAAGAGTTCTTTTGTTTATGAAGAGACTTTTTGAATACATATTTCTTTTAAATTTTATTATTTAAAATTTTGTTATAATTTAGTTGATTTTTTAATTTATTATTTTATTTATGTAAATATTTTAATAGTGTAAGTATCCATACCTTGATTAACAAAATGACAATTTTAATTTTTAATAATTTCAATAGAAATTATTATCTTTAACTATTATCATACATTTTTTAAGCATTTAGTTATTAAAGATAAAGATTTGTAAACTTATTCCATAAAATCATTTTTGTAATTATCTCTTCATTTAGGATTTTTTAAAAAATAGTTGGATGATTTTGTGGTAATATCTGAATTTATCTTTAATTGTATATTTTGATTATATATATATATATATATATATATATATATATATATATATATATATATATATATATATATATTATCTCAACTAATAATTATATAATTTTAAAATTATTTGGATAATAAAATTATAAGTTATGCCACAAAAGTTTTGCTTTATTTTTAAAATTATTTGGATAATAATTATATGTTATTCACAAAGTTGTAACTGCCATAGCTATTTATTTTTTATTGCATAATTGTTTTATTAAATATTGAATCTATATTGAAATATTAATTAAGTTTGTAAAATAAAATTAAAAAATTAATACAAAGTATTAAATTACATCTTAATTAATAATATTATTGTATATTAACATATAATTATTACTGTTTTAATTATTAATCAATAAAATAATAAGTACATCATAAGATAATAAATATTGTAATTAATAATTTGTTAAATTTTATATTTTTATAGATTTAATTTATTATTTTACTTCCTTACATTAAATTTTATTTTTGATTTAAATTTTAATTTATGAAATATAATTAGTAATTTTTAATATTTTAGTCTATAAATTTTCAATCACTAGAATTAAAGTCATAAAAGTGAATCTTATTTTTAGTGTAATTTTAAAAAAGAAATGCTATTTTTAATTTATAATTATTAAAATTTCAAAACTTTATGAAATTTCAATTTTTAGTTTAATAATTTATGGGAATTCTGGGTTTTAATTCTTTACTTTTATGATATTTGAACTTAAAAAATATATAAACGTGCGTTCATCACTTGCGCGAGTAAATCAAAATACGACATTATGCTAACAAATGGGCGTAGTGAATACATATTAGTTGTTTGTTAAATAAAATGAAAATAAATTAATTAAAAAAAAAAAAAGAAAAGAAAAGTGCTGGCAATAACTTTGAGTTTTAAGAAATTCGATTACTCATTCTACTTGTATCCCAGCAGACATTCTCTCAATCGTCAATCATCTTCATAGCGACTTGCATCATTCTCCATTATGTTCGCGAGATTTAGAAAATCACACACATTTATCTGAGTTAAAATATAGTTTATTTACAAGAATTTAAAGGTATGTTTCCCTTATAATCCATATTTGAATGAATGATTTGTTCTTTTTTAATTTGTTATTTTTCTCTTTTCTCTTGCATGTATAGGAGAAGATGTTGGAGATATAATAACAATCAATATCAGAATGGTTCATCGCTTATGATTGAAACAGAGATGTTTGGAAAAAATTTGGAGACGAGGATGTCCCCAGATATGCAAAAGGGCGTCTTTTGGCCTCAAAAGTAGTTTGATTTTAAATTGACTCGTGATAGAGTGAAAGAGATTAAACTTATTTGAGACTCAACAACTTTCTTGATTTAAAGGACTCAATGGGATTAGATTTAACAATTGGAGACCAAGATCTGCAATATAAGCAGGCATATATTGCTTAGTTGATGTTCATTACTATATTTTTCTTTTTTTTGTTTGTACTCATCATATTGTTTAATAATTAGTTTGTTAAACCAATATTTCATGTTTTTATGTAATTATTAGTAGAGATTTTAGGCTCTAATATTTACATAATGATGTGATCATATGTATTTTCATTTTGGTAACAAGTTTTATAATTGAAATTCATTATAATTAATGTCTTAAAGGTTTTTTATATAATTTAGGACAAAATAATAAAAAATTAATTTTATTAATTATAATACTATAAAGAATGAATTTGTAACCATTAATAATATATGTAATTATCTTAGAAATAAAATATTTGAGAAAAATAATAAAATCTTTAATAAAAAATAATAAGATATTTAATAAAAAATAATAAAATGTTTAATAAAAATAAAATATTTAATAATAATTCATAAAATATTTAATAAAAAATATAATAAAAATAGCAAATATTTAATAAAAATATTTATTTATAAACAAAATATACTGAAAATTCATAAGTGAAGAAAAAATATATATTCAAAAAAAACTTTTGGTGATAAAATTAATTTATTATGAATTTTGATATATTAAATATTAGTGACAATAACTGCCCTTTTAATGATAAAATTTCTTATTTTTGCAACAGAAGTATTTTGTGAGAAGAAAAACCTTTTGTTACAATATTTTATTTCATCGGAAAAATATTAGGTGACGAAATAGGATTTTTTGTCTGCAAACTTGACGACAAGGTTAAGGCGATGAATACAATACGAAAATAATTTCATCAAAATATTTTTGCAGACAGAATCTAAGTATTAGTGATAAAATATTAAAAACGTTGAGGTGCTGATTTATATTAATAAAAACGTAAAATAATTTTTTTATTTTTGGTGAAAGGTGTGACATGCTGCCGTCACTATTCACTAGCAGTTAGAAAGATGCTGGGTTTTATAGTTCAAATCTCAGTGTATATCACCTCAACGTTTCGTAAGCTTAACCATATAAAATCGTCGTTCCAATTTGGCCAGCATCTGCAAACAAAGTCATATAATGAGATCCTGACACCATGACCAAGTTTCCAAGGGCACCTTCTATAACATGCAGGTAAAAAACTAATATCAAAATAAAGAAAATAAAGACTTCCTACCTTATTATGAACATTTTGTGAACATGTAAATTCAGTCTCCCTAAAAACCTGCATCGATCCTAAGTTCTGCAACAATAAGGGCTCCACAAGCTAACAGCTTGTCACGGTGATCTGCCTCACTCCTGCAGAGCCACATCCTCACATTTTCTTTGACCCTAAACCAACACCAATTAAGAATTAATGGTTGTTGCCATGTAAAGAGCAAATTTGTGACTGATATTGATTCATCCCCCTTAGGTCTCAAAGATCGACAAACTGAACCTCAAAGTTTGGCAGCAAATATTGTTTAAATAATTAGTTACTCCAAAAGCTTGAATGCCCCAATAACGTATGTCAATTAAGCTAACAACATGTGACTCCAATTTGGGGTATTTGATACATAGAAAACCGATCATAGATTAATAAGGGACTTGGCATAGAGAATCTTGGGAAGAGGCAATAACAGGCTTCTATATCATTAACTTCTGTAGCTTCCCTATAATCTCCAACATAAAAATGACAGCACTCTTACATAATATAAACTTGCATCTTGTCATATTAATTACTACCAGCTATTTCATTACCATTATCAAAACTATAAATAGTGGTAGAAACCGAAAACCAATAGAGCATTGTCTCTACCTCATTAGCTGAAACATGTGATGACCTAATAGCTTCTTCATCAATTTCTTCCAAGCTCTCCAGGAAACTTTTCTGCTAGCATTGTTTCTGCCGCATCCGTAAGATCAAGATTACCTTCATCAATTGAAGCCCGCTCACATCGCCCCTTCCTAGCAAGAATAGAAACCACCTGCAGATTCCAATGAAAAACCACAATAACACCCACCTTCAACAGGAGCACCCAAACGTAAAACCATTCAAATTCAATAACATGCATGAATTCCATAAACCTCTGAACTAGCATTTCGGTATCCGTTCAGGTCTACTTTACCACGGGCAACAGGGACCTGAACCAGCTGAATTTGCGCTTCATCACCCCGCATTGAACTGGAAACGATGCATAGAATTTCCAAATTATGCTTAAAAAAGGGTACTCCCCGCCCAAAAAAAGAGAGGGAATAGTCCAATATTACCGCTTGACGCCAAATTTACGCGCCTCATAGCTGACGATCAAGCCCCGCCTTTCCAGGAGTTGTACTGCACCACTGCAGTAGGCAAACCCTCAAATCAGGAGTTTACTTCCGTTTAACACTACGACGACACACAGCAAATGCGTTTAAGAAAAAACTGAACCATGAATTGCTTGTGCTATCCCGCCATGGAAATCCAATTTCCCTAATTCCACGTCGTGATGGCTTAGTCGGTATGCAGATTAACAATTAAATTAGGGCAAACTTTATTCAACCTATGAATCCAAAAATCATCCCAAAAGGATGGTGCTCAAATATCCTCCACATAAACAGAACAAGAGAGTGAGAGGAGAGTGATGATCATGAACCTTGGAACGTAGAAGCAGTCCATGTCGACGTGAGCGATAGTCCTGCCGAAATTTGGGTTTCGCCACTGGCATTTTCTTTTCCCTTCCTTCCCTTTCCTTTCCTTCCTAAGAAACTGAATTCATAAACCTGAGAAGGAAGTTTAACACCTCTTTCCATTAGAACGACGCCGTTTCGTTTGCTTCATGTATACTTCTACTTTTGGAAGATATACATAAAATCGAACTTATATAAACTTGAGTTTTTTACCGTTAAATCTGGATTCTTAACATTTTGTGAATGGAGTCTATAAAAAATATGTCAAAATATTTCGATTCAATAACTAAAAAACTCGAGAGCTTTTAATTAGCCAAAAAAAACTTTGTTTCACATTTTGAAAACTATTTTATGTTCTCAACAAACAAAAGGAGAGCATAAAATGGTTTCAATTTGATAAACATAAAAAACACAAAAAAATATTAAATTTAAATAAAAAATAATGGTTTAGAAAACACTTTTTTTTTATGTTTTAATGTTTTCCAAAACATGTACCAAACATATCTTTTTTTTTTTTTTTACGGATTGAAATCTTTGAAGCGATGCAGGTTAAATGATCTTCTTCACTGATGATTATCTTGTAAGAATTAGTTCAGAAAAATAAAATTTAAATTAATTTCGTAAAATGACATATAACATGAAAAATATGTTAAGATTTTTCTATTGTGCATATACAATATATTAAAAAATTAATTTTCATATTTAAAGATTCCAAAACCAACTTGTTTTTAAAGAACTGTGAAAGATTATTATTATAAAACATTGTCATCATTTTCATGTATTTATTTATTCAGTAAAATAATTCAACCTAAGAAGTAAAAAAGAAAAAATGGACAAGGAAGAATTTAGTCATTAACTCATCTTTATTAACTTCATTTATATTATTATAACAATATGGCAATATTTCAGAGTTTTATGCAGGATGCAATTCCTTTGAAAAAAATCGAACTCAGCATCTAGTTTAAAAAAATTTAACCAAAGTAGTGCGTTTGGCTGACGGCATTCCCAACGGCGACACGTTTACTAAAAATTTCAAAGCTGACACTACCAGCGCCGGTTTACGCATTTTTTAAATCTAAAAGCGCGGCACTACCAGCGCCGATTTGGCATTTTATAAAGCGGGCATTCCAACCGCTTACAGGTCTTCTAAAAACGGCATGCTCCTTCTTCTCCCTTCCCGCATTTCTTCTTCCCCTTTCCCTCTATTTTCTCCCTCCCAGTTTTCTTTCGACTCGGGCGTCATTCTCTGAGTGCCTGGGAGGATCAGTGTTCAACAATTGATAACATGTAAGCAGAGGTTTTATTTTATCATTCTGCGATTTTAGAGGAGTTAGGGTTTCATTTGATTTGATTTAGGATATTGTTTTGTTTTCGTTTTGGGATCTGTTGGATTGATTGATGGGCCTTCTTGATTCCATGAGAACTACAGTAAAAAAGTGAAGCACTTCGTCACACCGGAATGGGATACTCTGGGTTGATTTATTCTAAATTCGGGTCTTCTTGATTTGCTTAAAATCAATTATGATGATGCCATGTTTGAATTTTTGTGATCATGTCTATGTGGTTTGAGAAATGAAGTTTAAGTTTGTTGGCACATTTATTATACTAATGCTATTAACCTATCATGACTTATTACTAATTTAATTTATGCTTAATATTTTTTATGGGATTAAATGTATAATGTTGATGGGGATTCAGTAATAGGCTGAGTTCCTCACCCTTTAATAAAATCAGCATAATACCGAGAAAAAGTCAAAGGTGAAGCCTTTACATATTTTCTTGATTTGAAATTTCCTATTACACTATATATTTAAGTCTATAAGAATTTGTTTTTCAAAAATACCCTTCAAGCAGAAAAGAATTAAAATAAAGTGATTACAAATTTCTAAAATCAGATAAATCATTCTCTTGAAAAATTTACCACAATAAAACATAATACAGAGAATGCGTAGATACATTTTAAAATTTAATTTATAAATTTGGATTTCCATGTTTAATTGGTTTTAATGAATAGACTAAGCTTCTATTACAACATACATTTTCTAACCCTTTTTTTACTTTTGAGGCGTCATATATTAGTATTTAGAGATCTATAAGATAAAAAGGAACAAATGCTCTGAATAATTCAATATAATACATTTACGTGGATAAACACCTTACCAACCAACAGTTTTGAAATGGAACCCTCCAGGTTTGGGAAAGTACATTTACTAAATAATTGCATTGGGAAGGGTTTTGGAAGTTAAAAATAAGGTCACTTCTGACCCTATTTTTTCACTCAAGTGGGCCACATTGAGATCTTGTATGATATCGAGGCATGTTGGTTGTGTTTTTAGGAGAAATTGTATTTTGGATAGAGCTCCCCGTACAAAGGAGACTCTGCTCGATTTTTCATTAAATCATGAGTCGGGCAGAGCACGAGTCGGGCCATTTATTTTATAAACAAGTATCAAGGATAAACATATCTCTATCTTATTTAATTTTGTTTACTTCGTTTCAAGCAGGTCGGTTATATGCATTTCTTCATTAAAATGTGTTACACAATGGACGCCATAGTGGGCCCGATAATGATGTGAAATATGATGTGACAAAGCTTCCATTTTGTGCCTTTGGAAATCTGCAGGTTGGCCCCTGCGTTTGAGCGATTGGGAGATATCATTTTTGCAAGCACACCTATTGACAAGCGGAAGTTCAACAGTCCTCAGTGTAAGTATCCTCTAAAATGTGGAAATAGGTTTCCAACCTTTTTAATATGGAATAGCAATCATGCACCTAATGTTGAACATGGTTAACACAAGCGTATCGAGGAAGTGGTGTTTGTTGAGGTCGTTTAGAATACACCGACAAGAATGTCGATCTATTGGCGTTGCGAAATTGAAAATTGGCGAAATTGACCATGGTTGTGGGCCTAGTAACGGTCCAGTACTGGATACTGGAGCATATGGAGCGATGATGCTTTAAACATGAAGAGAATGATGAATCTAGTGAAGATGATGATGAATATGATGATGACTTACATGCCCAAGTAGATGGACATGTATCATCATTCGGACTACAAATGGGTTTTGGAGAGATGAGCGAGGTTATTTGTCTGTATGCGTGCATTGTGAATCATGTGGATATTGTAAATGATGAGGGACCCGGCGGAGTCGGCCACTATTTAGTATCACCTACCCTGACACACCTTGTTTTGAACATGTTGAAGAAATATGATATTGCTACTTGAGTGGTTGGACTCCATGGGGTGCAGAGACAACCGGTTATGCAGTGGTGAATTTATTAAGACAAGTTTTAATTCATCCAGATTGCAAGAGGTTGCAAAGATTTACTCAATTAGAGCACACGAGGAGTTTGTTGTGGTTACCTCCCCTCTAAAATTTCTAGATCTTAAGATGTAAGAAGGCCGAAGAATGTCAATGTCAATGGAAGGCACGTGCCATGGTTGTCAAAAACAGCTTATTTGTGATCAACAAATATGAAGAGACGCCACTTGTGTAAATCCGTGTCTTAACGAGACCATCATCAATTTGGACTCAAAGTTGATTTTGCTACTCTATCTGACCCGATAATTAAGGCACAATTTACGTTATCGCTATTCAACTGGCGTTATGGAAAATGAGGATAAATTTCATATAAAAGCCTTGGATGGGAAGCATAAGGCATTTAGACACTTATTTGGTGATTTTTCCCAGTCATATTCAGATCTCCCACGTTTGTTCTTGGCCATAGAACAAGCGATCACTGGGATAATGTTGTCGCAGAAAACCACCTCTCATAGTGTGCCGAAGCAATGAGACATTTCAGTAGCGTCTTTTTGGAGCATTCAAGCCATCTATTACAGAAGATTGCCAAAATTGTAAATCCGGTACCCAAACCAGTGATGGTACACATTTGTATGGGTATAAGGGACATTATTGATTGCTATGGGACCGCTGGATGGAAATGTCAGTTGTTCCCATTGGCATTTGCTATTCACGGGCGAGAATATTGATAGTTGGGGATGGTTCTTGGCATGTATCGAATAGAGTATTAACACAACGGACGAGAATATGTGTTATATCGATGAACATCGGGTATTATACCTGGCGGTATGGCGATCCTCATCGCCGTTGGCGGATGCACCATAAGCTATCCACGGGATCGCATCGCGTCATCTTGCAAGCAATTTGCTGACCAGCGAAGATAAAGCGTTGAAGGAATTTTGGTATCTCGGAAGCGGTGGTAACAACACCGAGGAAAGATGGGCGGCATATGGCTACAATTGGGAGGTAGTCTGAAGCACTACAATGGTTAGGCGATCCACTCTTCCGTTATGGGCACTTTCACATGATGGAGTCGAAGATATGGGATAATAATGACCAAATATATTTAGAGGTATTTAACAATGTTCTTAAAGGGGCTGCGGCCTGTCGATTACATTAGTTCGATTGACATTTTCCCTCATACTTGGTACATTTGCGAGAGAACAAGGTCTTTGCTAGATTGACATCGATGGCTTGAGTTCACTCCGTATGTTGATGCTCGGGTCGGGGTTGTGTGATTAAGGAGTGGGTAAATGGAAATTGTTCTTTGATCACTTACGAGGGCGGATTTCACGTAAAGGTCACAAGGTGGGCGCATTCATCACACGAACTTACATGAAGAAATGCGCATGCGGTAAGACAACGATATATGGTTTTCCTTGTAGCCATATCATTGCGGCATGTCGGCATCGATGTGTTAGTTTGGTCAGAACATGCCAAGGCTACTACACTACACAGTCTTATTGTGACACTTGGGCGAGTTTGTTTTATCCTATATTCAATGAAGATGAGTGGCCTCTTTATGATGGTCCATTATGTGACTGTTTGAGTCAATGAAGCAGGCAAGTCGGTGGCCGTCCTAAATCCAACAGTTTGCACAATGAAATGGACATTAGGGAGAGGCAAGCAAGATAAAATGTGGGTTGAAGCTGTGCAAACAACGGGGGTCTGTCGGCGGTCTTGTAAGAGTAGAAATCAACTTTAGTTATGGATGTGAAGTAAAAATTTATTAGTTGTTTGATTGTAAATGAGACCTCACCTTTTGTTGTTGTTACGTATAGGACTTATGTACTAAGCGTTTATTTATTGTAAAAGCGAGGCATAGAATGTTAGTAGTTGTCTTATATTAGACTTATTCTATTGAATGAAACATTCTTGTTAATACGTGTTTATTGTAAATTGTCGCTGTAATTAATGTTGACAACCATTTTTTACAATTATGCTGGATTTGTTATATCTTATAGACATGGCGTTCAGGGGGATTCATGATGCGGATCCGTCGGATACATTTGTCTTGCTTTTCTGAGACGAGACAAATCACACTTAGTAGATACCGGAAGCGGTCAATGTTTGTTAATGAGCATGATCGTAGTAGTTGCTTAACATATGAATTTATACGTAACCACTTTTAAATTTATATGTTCGTTGTTGCGGCGAGGAAGTCCTCCGCCCTCGACTGACGAGATGAGAGCTTTCATGTACATGTGGAGGATGGATATTCGGATCGACCATCGTGATTGGAGTGCAGTTTTACGGTATATTTCGTTTGGGCCACATCGCGATCGATTGGCCACTTATCACCTCACTGGTCGAGAGATGGCGCGTGGGTTCATCTTAGCTCTTATTGGATCCTTCTTGTTTGCGGACAAGAAGGGTGTGAGGGTTCCCATTTGCTATCTACCTCTACTCTCACAGTTGGCGCTTCATGCGACATATAGTTGGGGTGGTGATTACTAGCACATATATTGCGGGTTATCGCGAGACCGGCGGATCGTAGTCGTGGTATTAGGTTTAATATTATAAATACGGGTATGTAATGGCGGGAATGTGTGTTGTGCCTTATGGATGGTGGGATGCTTATGCCACTGTACTCATAATTCGACCTATTGAGGTCATTGGACTTGTTAGTTTGATATATTTGTATATTGTATTTTTGGTAGACCTCCTCGTCTGAGACTACTGCCCAGATTTTAAGTTAAATTATGGGTCCGTAAAGGAAATGATTTATAATTTTTTCCCTTCACCTTGATATAACTAATTATTTTTAACCCACCTTCGCATTGTTACGTATTCAGCTATGGTCATGGGAAGAGGCGCACGTCGGGGCGTGGCCGATTTCTGGGCGACCCCACGGCGATGCACCACCGCCCTTTCGGGCCTTACATGATGCGGATGTCGATGTTAGTGATGGTGACTACTGAGGTATCCTGACGGATTACCAGGACATCCTCAGGTTGAACGGAAGTGCAATGCTTGCTACCTCAAGGTTGCCAGGTGGAAGTACAGCTGACACGGGTGCATAACCCATCGGATGTGCCTCTATCTGAGATCGACTAGATTTTGTTTCTTGATCGGGTAATGTTTATGTAAGAAACTTTATGGTTATATTAATTATATTCATATTCTTGTAAAATTTATTGACATAAAGTGTTCACATGTAGGTGTCATGGCGGCCATGCGTGGGAGTTGCCCGACCCGGCTCCCATATATCTGCCCAGGCGATCGGGAGATCGGCGGACGATGTCACCTCTCATAGCTGTTTTTCGAGATTGTTAGTGTCGTCCGGGGAGGAGAATCTGCGGCTGTTTAGGATGCAGCCGGGATACCTCCCGACTTGCTCTTCACGAGCAGTTGCATCACGGTGGATGCGTCTGACACGGCGCGATTGGGCGACTTTTCATGCACCATACATAGCATTATGGGAGGCGAGCGGACCGGATCATCACTTCACCCCTATCTTTGGGTTTGATGGGGCTTTCTTCAGTTCCACACCGCCGGTGGTATCGTCGTATGCGGCGTTTTTGACTGCGACTGCATAGGGATGACATGAGGTTCCATACTACAGCCGGTAGTATGGATCTTTTGATAAGATTCCGGAGTCGCATGTGTTTCTAAAATATTTTACCCTAATTTTAATTAATAGATTATGTAATTATAATTCTTTCTCACAGTTCACTCGGTCGCCGCCATGGCTGACACCAGCCATTAAATCCCGTTCTGATACCCCTACAGTGCTTTATCGACATACATGTGCCGTCCCGGTCTGTTGCAGGATCGGTGAAGGCTGTCGCACCAGCGTTTTACTCGGGAGGCTCCGACATCACGCCAGGCCATTTATTAGACCTCGGTGTCGTCACATCATGTCTGGCCAGATTCGAGAGTGAGGAGGAGGAGGAGGGAGTTGATCGCGGTCGTGCTGAGATAGTGGCGCGGTCGTGTGGAACCGATGAGGCGGTCTAGGTACTGGCCGTATACCTACTTGATACCTCTATACTTACCACTCACCAGAAGTAGTTTATACCCCCGCTGCACACATATCACCTTAATCTACGCTCGTGACGCATCACCTTCCTACCACTCATTGGCGCATCACATTCCCTACCCGCGTACATCACCTTTGCCTCCACGGACTTACATGTACGTACTATCTGGTTATAAGCAGGCCAGAGCCTCAGTAGCATTAGATCTACTGTAGTCAAGGCGTACCATCTCATACGGCTGCATCCTACGAGGATGATACCATCGTTGACTCATCCTGGATGAGGTGGGCTAGGGTGCAGGCGACGCTAGTGCTCAGTGTGTGCGTGTTGCCCTGCTCGTCATCAGAGGGAGATACCAGTCCTCCCGGCACCTCGGCTCCATCGGCTCCCTCGCTCCATCTCAGCTCCCTCGACTCCTTCTCAAACTCCAGGATCCTATTAATTATTATTTATTTATTTTAGGCGCCGCCCTAAGAGAGAAATGTAAGGCCTTGAAATGTATTGAGACATTGATACATATTATTTTTATATATGATATTCTGTATAAAATGTTTTAATATATTTAAATGTTTTCGTGTATGCATGATTTGGTACATACCTGTCTTCGCCGCATGTCATTAGGTGCATACATGTCTAATACTTCCTTGATTTTTTATCATAGTTCCAAAATAATACACTCAATATTTTCTAATTATAATCATTTTTATAAAACACACATGTAACTACATAAAATAATAAATTATATTTTTATTTAAAATGGATTATTTTCAATATAATTCATAATACAAATGAATGTTGAATAATACACTCCAATGTTGGATTATTTTATAAAATTGAGAAAAGTTTTTAAAAGCATTTTTGATGAATAAAAGCATGGACAAGAAAGTTTAAAAACATTACAAATGAATGTTGAATTAATAACTTGGGTTAATTTTAGTTTAACTTGGTTGATTATTTTAATGTAATCAAAATTTGGCTGACATTTATTGTCTTCATCATATTTTTATAGTTAAATCAGTCGTTGAGTCAACCATAATACATTTAGAAACAAGAGACTGAAGCGCGTTGGGAATGCGGTTTATGACTTCAGAGAGCCGGCGTTGGGAGTCATAGGTTATTATTTGTTTATAAAATGCAGCTTAGACGTGGTAGTGCAAGACTTGCTGATATTTTAAAAAAATCACGGCCGGCGTTGGTAGTCTTAGGCTTTGAAATTTTTAAAAAGCGAGCGCCGTTAGAATGCGGCTTTACTTAAGCGCACTACTTTGGTTAAATTTTTGAAACTAGATGTTGAGTTCGGATTTTTTTTTTCAGTGAATTACATCCGTACAAAACTCAATATTTCAATCGTTATAGAGAAAAATAAAATTATTTTTTAATGTTCTTCCAAGAAGTTACAAGCTCGAATCGGAATGATGTGATATCAAGTGAATATAAGGAAAAAAAATGTTTATTTTATTTTTAATTATTTGAAATATATTTTAAGAACTGTTTTATATATGATGCTTTCTTTTGTCATTGGCTCATTATTATGTTATTAAAAATAAAAAATAAAAAATAAATTATTTGAAAAAATTGTTTGAAAGCAAACAGAATTAGTTGTCTAATCATTCATTTTATTTCACGAAAGCAAAAAAAGTAATCAGAAATAATGACCACAAGGCACAAACACATATTTTAAAATTTTGTTTTCATGTTTTTGACCTTTATGCCCTTTTCTTAAAAAAAAAAAAAAACCTTTATGCCCTTTGAAGTTCGACTCAAGCAACAAAAAGATAGAATAGGCATATAAAATAACTAGGGTTTAAAAAGTACTACCAAGGTTTAAAAAATTGACGATATTTCGACCATATATAATGTGTCGATGGGATCCAACACAATACAAGGCTTCGATAATTGGTTTCACGAAAAATCTGTATTATCATAAAAATATCGACGATATATTAGTAAAAGAGCAATATTTTGGTAAAAGTGTTGATAGCCTATCGTGCATGCAATGACTTGCTTACAGCTGCTTTCAAATCATGTTTTTTCATTGATTTATCAGCTTATTTTCGAATTTATCGATGATATTTCGATCAAAATATTTGTGCCACAAAGAGGAGATCAGTCTGCTCTAACTTGATCTAATGGGAAATTGTCGAAGCTTCATCACTAAGAAATGGCAGACAATTCAAAGCAGGCGGAAAGAAAAAGAAAAGGAAAAGAGTGTGCAAAGAAAAGAAAGGAAAGGTGTGAAGAAAATAAAAAAAGAAAAAGGAAAAGGAAGAAAAGAGGAAGATAAAAGGAAAAAAGAAAGAAAAGGAGGGCAAGAGGAGTCTGTTTGTGCCTATCCTCTATATGAGGGAGAGAAAAACAAGGAAAGAGATTAAAAAAAAAAAAAGGGAAAAACAAAAATGAGAAAGAAAAAGGAAAAATTAAAAGAAAATATATGTAATCAATAGCCATCCTTTCATTTTAACAATATATAATCTCATATTTATATATCCATTACTTTTATAAAATACTTTTAATATATGTATTCTTATTTATTTTATAAAAAAATTTAAAATTTTTAAATAATTTATATTTTTTGATATTTATGTAAAAATAAACTAATATATGTTAAAGAAAATTGATGTAAAGTGAATATATGTTAAAAAAAATTGACGTATTTTTCAAGATGTTGAAAATCAAAATCATACAAAAATAATAATAAAGTACGGAAATATAACTAAAAAAATAGACGATTTTTTTCACAAAAAAAAAAATCAAATATTATTGCTCTTTCACTGAGTATAAACTTTTAGACAATTTTGATTTAACTTAATTTTTTATAGAAGCGAAAAAAAAAACTCATTCACATTTATCTAAATTCAATACATTTTGATTAAAACAAAATCAATATATTTAAATATTTGTCGAATTTTATTTAATATTTTATAACACTTTGATGAAAATTGAAAAGTACATGCAATGGGCTGAGAAAGTGTGCAAACCATGAATACGTAAAGTGTCAGCGTTTGGACAGCAAACTATTTGTGCTTCTTCTTCATTATGCATGCCCATTATACCTATTATGTCAACAGTTAACCCTAGTACGCACTGCATATTGCTTCTTCTTAATTTCCTCCATTTTATTATATTTTTCTTCCATTTTTTGTAAATTATAATTAAATGACTAGAAGAATCCCGTGGTGATCCGAAATATTTTGGGAGCTCGATCGATTTTGCGTTCTAGGTGTTGCTTCAATCTATGTTATCGATTCAATGAATTGATTTCTCGTTTACATATAATTATTTTGATACTGAGAAAATGGAATTTACCTCTAATTCATATGATTATTTGATTTATTTACTTTGGATTTTTTGTAACAAATGAAATGAGAAATATAACAAATGTAATATTACGTTATTTTTCTTTTCATGTTTCTTCATTTTTTTGGTGACCAAATAGTAAGAGGGTGGGAATTCACTTTGAATTATAAGGTCTTTTTAAGTGTGAGAGATTTTGGATCAAATGAGAGTTCCTAGGTGTATTCTAAATCAGGTTAGGGGAGCGGGGTATTGAGAGGTTAGGGATAAGGGCAATTTTGTCAAATTATTTTTTAGGTTTAATGAATTATGTGTAAAGCTGTCACATCGACTAAAAATACACATAAGAGGCGCCATGTAAGCAATGTTAACGCCTTGTTTGTTTATCTATTAAACCAATTAATGGTAGGGGCATATGTGTGTCACGGCAGAAATGTTAGAGGCAAGGTTGGATCCAAAAAAACGTTAAGGGTCATATTAGACATATGGTCAAACGTTTGAGGTATTTGTGCACCTTTTCCTTGTTGTCGATGGTTAGCTTTTTTATGAGGTTTTGAGTTGGCTATTCAAATGATAAAGTTCGATCTAAGATAGTCATCAGATCAAATCATGTTCGTCAGTATGCTGTAAATATGCAATTTTAGATATTCTAGGCATTTTTAGATTATAAAAAAAGTACGCCTTTAGCTAATCATTTTTATTAACCTGAATGTTGCTTCAGATTCTAAAGTTTTTATCACTTTTGATTATGTGTTTTTTATAATGCTAATTTGAATCAATAAATTTATCTCTTTTCAAACAAGAAATAAAATTATTAAAACATTATTTTAGTTTGTAACCAAACATTCCATTTAGATATATTTTTTATTTCATATTTCAAAATTAGAAAATAATAACAGTGTGTAACCTGCAAAGTTTTCATAGATTTGTGCTAAAAAAGAATATTTGAAGTAATTTTAAAAGGTGTCCTTAGGCATGGGGACGGATGTATGAGATGCCTTACACTCAAATCCCTTGAGTCCCATAATATAATATTATAACGATGTAATGTAAAGTAAATAGATATGGGATAGTAACTTTTTATAGAAGATAAAATAGTTGATTTAATAGTTTATGTAGTAGCTGTAAAAAAGAGTTTTTGTAGTCAATTGTTTCATAAACTTTTACAATATTAATATTATTTTAAAAAATTATAATATTATTTGTAGTCAAAAAGAGAAAAAACCTTAAAAAAAAGTCTAACCATAAAGGAATTTAGAAGAAAACCCTAGATAAAATATAGGGGGGAATTATATAAAGGTGCCCTATTGCACCAAATAAAACGAAAATGGAACCTAACACCCTTAAATCACCATAAAAACAAAATATTAAAAACATGCACTTGACAAGAAAACTTTTTGAGAAGGCATAAATGCTCCTCACCTCTTCTTCTATCTTAAGCCATGGGAGAGAAAAAAAAAAACCCTAACATCTCTTATACATTAACCCATTGTTTTCATTCAAAGGGGAAGAAAAACTTGCTAAATCCTAAAAATCTTAAAATCCTTCCACCCTTAAACCCTATAACCTTAAAATTCTTAAATCATTCGAACTTTTGTGATTATTTCATGTTTTATTAAATCTGAAAAACGAAATTATATTTATGAAAAATTTGTTATATTAATATTATGAGCATGTTATATTAATGTATAAAGGGTGTTACATTTGCATAGTGCATGATGCATTTCAAATGTGTTTAGATGAAGGTTTATACTAAAATGTAATAGATTTTTCGTTAATGTAACTTCATTTTGTAGATTTAATGAAACATGAAATAATCATAAACGTTCAAAGGATTTTAGGATATTAGGGTTTAAGGATGAAAGAATTTTAGGGTTTTAGGATTTAACAAGTTTTTCTTCCCTTTTTAATGAGAATGATGGGTTAAGGCGGAAGAAATGTTAGGGTTTTATATATTCTCTATCCATGACTTAACGTAGAAGGAAAGGTGATGAATAGGCTCTGGGAAGTAGTGTTACTGTGTTAGAGGAGAGAGAGAGAGAGAGGATATCCATCAGCTGAGGGAAAACACAGTTTGCCAAATCTGAATAGGCTGGGCTTTTCCATATTTGAAGGTTTCTTGGAGGAAAACACAATTTGCCAAATCTGAAGAGAAGCCTTTTTCCTTATTTGAATGGGCAAACTCTAAAAGGTTTGACACAAACAAGACATGGTAGGGTGGGATTGGTGGAGAAACTCTGACTCAAAACTTCCATCCCCCCACCCCCATCATAACAAATCCAAACAAAAACCAGAAGGGTTTGAAAAAGGGGAATAATGGCCCATACAGAAAAAGAAAAGAAAAAGTAGTCACTAGTCAGATAATAATAATATTATTATTAGAAAGAAAAATAAAAAATGCATTGTATCTGAACATGCGCCTTCCTTATGTTAAAGCTTTTTTATTGTATTTCACGCCAAACTGTACAAAATGACATCAACAGATAGGATTGGACATATGATCCTGAGCTCTGTGTAATTCTCTGTCATACACAACACTACTACTTACTACTACTACATTCAATATGGTGCCATCACCACAACTCTCTTCTCTTCTCTAAACCGTAGAAATAATATTAACTTAAAGGTAATGATTGATATTTGCTGCACTTTCTCATTGCAGTGCTTCCTCTCTTCAATGGAAGGACAGTCATGTTTGTCAACCATCTTTCTTTGTATCCTAATACCTAGTTGTGTTTTCACCCGTCTTTAATAGTTCCAAGTTCCAAAACCTCAAGGAGAAATTAAGATGCTGTTTGGATTCTAAGTAACAAGGAAAAAACCCTAGACCCCCATCTACACCAACAAAGTGAAGAATGCATGCAAGAAAAGATCAGCATATGTTTTGGATGCTCTAGGTTATGTTTGTGGTTCGAAAATGTTGGGAAAAAAAAATAGAAATAGTAGAATAAAAGAAAATAAAAATAGAGTTATATTTGATATATTATTTTTATTTATTATTTTAAACTCATTTTATTTTACTTTCTAATAGTTAGACCATCTTCGATGGTGTAAGCACGGCATCAAGCCAAATTTTGAACACAAATGACTTTTTGAGATTTAATTTGAATTTTTAGGTATCATCTGACGGTGGCATCCCCAAATTTTTAATTATTCTCATCATTCAATTTTATGCTGGTTTTCTTTGTAGTACATGCCCTTCATTTATTTATATCACTCATATGCTATCAAAACACTACTTAAATATTTATTAAATTATGTTCATATCCAAGCTAAATATACTTAAATTAATTATAGTTCATATAAAAAATAAATAAAAATAAATAATTTATCAACTATAGGGAAAAAAAACAATGTGTTGGATTAATAAGAAAATATGATCAAATGTAGTTTGATAAATATTTTATTTGATGTCTCAAATCATATATTAATATTTTAAAATATATAAAATGAATAAATAACATTATAAATATATAAAAATTATGATTATTTTTTTTTTAAATTATTATGATTTTTTAATAACTTTACATCAAATGAATTAAGGTAAAAGTTGCTAAGAAAAATGTGGTAAATTTTTTAATGGGTAAAAAGATGGAAAAAATTATTTTAATATGTGACATTTTATAATAGTTAACATTATTTGAATAAGAAAAACAAAATTTAATGGAAAGATATAATGGTAAAAAAAAAAATTAAAAATATCCCGTATAACACTTAGGAAAAAAATTGATTATTGTTGAAGAAAGGAAGAAGTTTCTGACCTTCAAAAATCGGGGCGAGGAGCTTGATTTTTCTCCCGGCCTGAGGGGATGGGAGGAAGAAGAAGAGGGAAGAGGAGATGGGAACAGTTTTTGTTTCCGGCCGAGTTCGGATCTTCTGTGAAGCTGCCAGAAGGTCGATGATGCTAATGAAAGGTAAGAAATTTCTTCAAATCTCTTCAAATCTTTGGGCTAGAGGGCGTAAAAAAATCATTATTTAGGATTCAAAAACTTGGATTTTTTGTTGTTTTAAACCTGGGCTATAAAAAATTTCTTCAAATCTCTTCAAATCTTTGGGCTAGGGCTGTAAAAAAATATGGTATTTGGGATTCAAAGCACGGATTTCTGAGGGTTCAAAAAAGCTGCGGTTTCGCTGAGATCAATCTTTGAATTTTTGGTGTTTCACGCTTGGCTTCCGGTTACGTAGAGTTCCATTTTTATAAAAAGATTGAGCTCAACGGTCATCGAAGAGCTCAAACGGATCGTTTGCGTTCAAATTATCGGGGTTGTTTGGGTTTTTCGTTGAATGGATTCGTTTTGGGCGATGAGCAGTCTCGGCCATTTTTGCTCGGATAGTTTGTCCTTTGTTCGCGGCCGTTTTTGGGTGAAATGACTCCTTCTTTGGAGCATGGTTTGGTGTGTTTGGAGGCGAAATTTAGAACTTTAACCATTCTTGGAGATCTTCTTAAATCGCATGAGTTATAATCTGATAAACTAATTCAATTGGAATTCGAATTTATGATCATTCCTCTTCAAATGCTTTTCTTTTTTGTCATTGAGCTTTTTATTACATGAGTTAGGCATGATGAATAACTTTAAACAATCTTAGGCATGAGTTAGGCATGATGATAATTAAATGTTTTATTTCCGAAAAGGAGGAGACGACCGATCACCTTCTTTTGCATCGTCTGATGGCCAAGCTATGGTGAAACCTTCTCCCTGCCATTATTGGGGTGCAATGGGTCTTTTCATGCTCTATTCCTTTATGCGCAAAAGGTGGCTAAAGGCATGGATAACAGCTTCTCTTTCTTTGTTTTGTTTCATTTGATGGGAGAGGAACAAAATTGATTTTGGTGATAAGCAATGCTATCCTACTTTGGGCAAGGATAGCTTCTCAAAGTTAATAAGATATATAATCTAATTAATCACAAAAGTCACTTATCCTTTGACTAGGTGATTGACTTACCCTATAAACTTTAGCCTCTTGAGAAATATCCTTTGACTAGGTGATTGACTTACCCTATAAACTTTAGCCTCTTGAGAAAATAAATGGGGATTATTTTAGATAGTTTATTATTTTCTTCAAGTTAAGTGTATGCACCACTGATCTTAATTTCAATATTTCTTAAGTAAAGAGCCTTAACTTTAGGCTGATTGCTCCCACTAGAATATTTATTAACTAATCATAGGGAGTGCCAAGCTAGGATCCTCGCATTTGTCAGAGCTTTGCATGCTAATCCAAACATGAAAATCAAGACTCTTTCAGTGGAAAATCGTAGGCTTGTTAAACCTTCTCCCATTTAATTATTTTAAAAACTTAAGTGTTAACGATTATGTCATTGTCCACTTATTCTTAAATTCAACCAAATTTGATCTCTAAATTTATCTAATTTAGCAAATTTTTATAGTCAAACTAATTCTAGAATAAGCAATGTAGACATACCACTTATAATTTTCTTGAACATGTAAGTTGTTTGCTTTAATTTAATAATTTAAATATCTTAAAACAACATCACGTCTTATTTAAATCCATCATTTATGAATAAATTAAATTATATCTATTTAATAATTATCCATTAAAGGATAATACTTGTTAAAATATAATTTATTCTAATAATATAAATTAAATTATATATCTGTAACATTTATCCTTAGGATAAGTCTTATTAAAATATAATTTAATTTTTAATAATAAATTAAATTATAAAATATAATTTAATTCCTCCTTATCACAAAATTAATTAAATTAATTTATCTAGGATTTTTCTCACAAAAAAAAAAACAAGAATAATCCAAAATAAATGAAATTCATTTATCTAAGATATTCAAAATTACGAATTTATCATGTTTTCAAAGAAACTTTCAAACTGTAAAGTTAGGTTTTGAAAATTTCATGATTACCACAAATTTTTTTTTTAACATAACACTTCTCTTGTGGCAGAACAATCAGCGCTGGAGTATAAAAAAAAATTGATTTTTCATTTTTATTAACCTATGAAATCTCAAGATCTCAATTCTAGAATCTAGGATTCTGATAGAAGATGTAAGACCCGAGAAATTCCAATTTATGAAAAAAGGGTAAAATCGTAATTTCGATTATAAAATTGTTAATTTCAGTTAAAAATCCGTAATTTATTCTCTAGATTTCGGATGACAAAACGGATTGCACCGTTGGAATCGTCTCGCGAAATCTAGCTAGCATGTAAAATTTCGTGAGATTAAAGGCGGTCGAAATTTACACGTTTTTCGAGCGTCGCGTTTCGGGTGCGTCGGTTTTTGATCTTCTTAAGTCACATATAACACGTACTCATGTGCCATAAGTGAGTATGAGTAGAGAAATAATGAAAATGGACGGCCGAGATAGTGCCGGAAGATATGGCGGGAAATGGAGGGCAGCGTAATTAGTTAATTAAATTTTAAGTCATTACAAATGACAAAAAAGGGAATAGTGTTGGTCTTCTTTATTAAACCAAAAGGCAAAACACGAAGGAACATTAGCTTGCGAGAAGCGAAAATGGTGGTTTTTAGAGAGAAAGGTCTACGATTTCTCTCTAGATTTGACCAAAATCAGCGTGACAGTGCTTCGGGACGAAGGAAACGGAGTTCTACAGCGGAGGGGCTTCGGCGTGGGTACGAATTTAGGGAGTTTCCTCAAACTCCGAGGTGAGGGGTTTCTCCTACTTGAGTTTTATTCCCATTTTAAGTGTTTGACGATGTTTGAGTCGAATGAGGAACAATTAGGGGGCCGTCGATCGGTCTGAACCTTGGGGCCAAGGTGATATAAATTTTGAAACAAAAATTGGGCGGTAGGTGTATGGAGTACGGGCTGTTGGGTGCGGTTGTGTTGATTTGTGCATTAAATGTTTTCTTGGTATGCATTGGGTAGAGATGGCCGTGGATTCTTAGTTAGCTCGTGATAGTTAGTTAATGATTTTTAAGTCGATAGTAGAAGTTTCACTATTCAAATAGTATTCTCAAAAAATATATTTTGTGAAAATATGTGTTTGGTCAGTGATTTAGACTAAATTGCTTGTGTTTGATCGACAACTAAGATGATAATTTTGATGTTTGAAATGATAATTACATGACATGATTGTGTGATTGGATATTATGTGAATATAATGCGTATTTACATATTTGCATGTGATTAGACATATTGGAGCGACATACATGCATTCCATATACCTTTGGAACACCACTAGGATTATAGGAGTGGTGTAGGATGAGTCCCCAGAAAAAGGTTCGGAGGGTTGTCTAAAAACACTAATTTAAAATATCAATCGTCGGAGCGGCCGATTGATATTCGTAGTTAGTGGCAGAAACAAATAATATATCCGATCGTCGGATAGCTGATTGATATACCCATCGGAGGGTTCTGAGCTAATGAATAATGAATTCTCATACGAGGCTAAGGCGAGTGTGAGAGAGAAAGTCGGTGGACTCGGGATGCGGAGTTAGTCGTAGGCGTTGAGTAGGATCGTGGATTTGCTTGAGATGTGTTTTTCTTTGGAACATTGCTTTGCACTTAGGTAGTGAGTATAGCCCACTTAGGGGCGATTCTTCTGAGCATTAGCTTACCGGTCGTGGGACCCCCCCTTTTCTGGTACGGGGAGGCGTGCGAGGAGACGGCTAGATCTGAGTTTGGATAGAAAAGCAGTGTGGCTTTGATGATGTTTACATGTATTAGAATTTGAGTATTTTAATATATGTCGTATAAGAGAATATATGTTTGAACTTTTGTAACTATTGGATATATAGTTGGACTCATGATTGGTATGTATATTAGTCACGTTTGCTGGGCGGTGGCCGTATTGGATATATATTGCATATATTGGACTGTTTGGAGACGAGGAGTAAATACAGGTTTATACAAGTATTGTATTTGAGGTAGAGCTCCGTCTGAGGAGACTACTGCTTGATTTTCTAGTGGTAGATAACGAGCATCCATATTCCATGGAGTTGTGGTGGTCTCAGGACCACGGGTTTGGGAGTCACAGAAGATCTATTGGTAGATTAAATAAAAAAATGATTTTTTATTTTTATTAACCTATGAAATCTCAAGATCTCAAATATGGAATATAGGAAACCCGCTCTTATACCAGATGTTGGAATCCCGGGACATCCATCCAAAAATCTATGATTTCATATTTAACGGAAGCAAAAAATAAAATTACATACTAACTGGAATGGAACTGATACGTGAATCTTCCAAGCAATAACTGATTTGCAGGTCTTGACTGTAGAGTGTGGACTCTAAGAACAATCCAAGGCCTTTTGCTTTTGCTTGTCAGATTTGGGACAGAGAAATTATCTTCCTCTGAAAATAGGTTTTTTTGTTGTTCTGCTAGGCTTAGTGAACATATTAATAATAGGGTTTAGTGGGCTGTCGATAAGCACCTTGTCTGATATAGTAAATTAGGCTCGATGGCACTCAAACCCCTCCCCTTCCCATGTCCAACCATTTTAACCAACTAAGTTAGGCTTGTGAACATGTTATAAATATTTTAGGATATAAAATATAACATTTTTATATAATACATTCAATAAAAAATATATCATAAGATATAAATTTTAATTTCAAAATATTAATTAAGGAATGTTTGAATTTTTAGATAAGTTATGTTATAGATATTTTAGGATATAAAATATAATATTTTTATATAATACATTTAAAAAATATATCATAAGATATTATACCTTTTTTGACATCCAATATTATAACTAATAAGTCTTTTTTAAATAGGAATGAAAATATGTTGCTAAATATATATTAAATAATAAATATATTTTATACTTTAAAAAAAATTGTTTATCACAATCAAATTATATGAGAATCATGCTCATATACCTAACTCATGTGGTAGAGGAGTCGAGTTCAAATCCTAGTATTGACCGTCTGTACTATAACTATGAACCAATTTGGCAGTGCTTCTTTGAAGTGTTTCTAGTACAAAAAAAGGGTTTGTTAATATTTTCAAAAGCATAGAGGGTTTTTTTTCTTAAAAAAAATACTTTAAAAGTTTTTGGATATTCCTAAACTACCTACTTGTTTATCCTTAAATGTCTATTTATTTTTCCTTAAAATATCTATTTATATTATTTTAAAAATCTAGATAATATCATATACTTTTAAAAATTCAAATCTTTTTGTAAATATTTAAAAAAAAAAATCTATAATCATAAAACATATTTTATAAAAATAATTATTTTAAATTTTTATTAATACAAATTTTTACATACTTTTTATTAATTAATTCAAATCTTTTTGTAAATATTTTTTATAATCAAATAAATAATTATTTTAGGTTTTTATTAATACAAATATTTATATAATTTTATTCATTAATTCACTTATTTATGTTTATATTTTCAAATTTTTTATAATCATAAAAATAGTTGATTTAGGTTTTATTAATATAAATTTTTATATGTATTTATATACTTTAGTAATAAATTTTTTATTTATTATGATATCCTATTTTTATAATTAAATATTAAATGTTCTTTTGATAATTTTAATTATATAAAACCGTTTTTATACATATGCATAAGTTACGAAAAGCTTTTGTAAAACCAATTTTTTTGGATTCTTATAAAATCGTTTCTAGAAGCATTGTCAAGAAAAGTGTTTTAATTAGAAGCTTAGAAGCGTTGTTACAAAAAGCAATATCAAACTAGCCCTAAAGTATTTAGCTATCAAAAAAAAATCATAGATGCTAAAACTTAATAACAATAATATTTTCTTCTCCTTATTAATTTCCTTAAACTTTATCAATTCATTTAAAATATATATATAGTTTATTTTTATTTTTCGAGAACTATTTGATTTTATTTTGGTGTAGATAAAAAGGAAATCTTTTTTTAAGAATTAAAAAGTAATTTTATTCTCTCAAATATATGATTTGATATTTCATTTTCAAACCATATAATATATTATATTCTTTAGAATAGTAATTTAATTATAAAATTAAAATAAAATTGTGAGAAAATAAAAATATTAAGTTCTAAAAGCACGTTGGTAGAGATTGATTAAGGAGGAATTTAAACATAAAAAATTAGTTGAGCAAAGTAGATTCTTCTGATTCTCTATAATGATGTTGAGCTCTATTATTGTCCCTGCCCAAATAGATAAAAAAACATATCAATCAAAATGTTTAAAGGCGTAGAAAATTGAATGGAAAAATAATAAAATTTGGTCCTCCACAAAAAAGTTTATAGGAATAAGCAAATGAATATGAATAAATAAATAATTCACTGGAATTCTAGACATTCATCATAAGCAGTATTCATCATAAGGCGCCTAGTGAAAAAAACGGTTTCTAAATGGTGAAAACGATTAAGATAAAAGCTATATTAGTTATGTTACACATTTTACTTTATCCAATAATTGGGATAAAAATAATATAACGGCTAAACTCGATATCAAATCTCTTTCTAAAAATTAAAAGTGAAAGTAACAACGGTTTTGGAAATGAAAAGGTGTAAAACAAGGAAATGGAATTAGGATAAAAATAAATAATATATCAAATCGATCTCTTACTGAAAATTAAAAGCAAACGTACATTTTGGAAATGAAATGGTGTAAAATAAGGAAAATAAATAATATATAAGTTAAACTCAGTATTAAATCTCAATCAAAATTATTGACAAGATGAATTAGTATTATCAAAATAGTATTTTTGAAAATTAAAAGTGAAAGTCGATAGTTTTCAAAAAAAAAAAAAAGTGAGTCAATGTTTTTTAAAAAATGGTAGAAATTTGAAAAGAGTTACCGGTCGCGAGTACATAACATTGTCGAATATAACCAGCTACTTTCATTTTCTTAGTCAATTCATCTAGTTTTGCATATATCTTCTCCGACAAGGGGTGGTACTTGTCTCCTACAAGGAACTCGTGGACGATACCATCTACCTCAATCCAACTGCACCCTGGTGATTTTTGGATTCCTTTCTCATTCATGCTTAACCTAATCTTTGCTGCTTCATCCCATTTGAGATTGGTTGAGTAAATATTTGATAAGAGAACATAATTTCCTGAGTTCCATGGTTCTAATTCAATAGGAGATTTAGCCGAAATTTTAAGTTCGGCCAATTAAGGTGTCCTGTATCCAACATGCCCTAACAAGACTCCCCAAACAATGGCATTAGCCTCCATTGGCATATTTCTAATCATTTGAAGCTTCATCTAATAAATAGCGACCAAGAAGATCCACCATACATCTGTACTCAACTGTTGGAGTCAAAGAAAAGACACAGTCCATGCTTCTGTTTGATATTGCGTGTATAATCATGAACCAGCGTGGTGCAACCTGAGCAGGCAATGAAATTGACACATAGGTTTGATCCACAGTACCTCTGTGGCCAAAAGTCAAGATATTTTAAGCGTAACAATTCATTGGCAAGCCCAGAACCAATGGTGGGTGCTCAGATCGCCTGTTCAATCGCACCAAGAGACACCCCGGGCGAGCAGCCATTCTGTATACCAGATCGAATCAGTGCGGTACCTGGCAGGATTTACGTAAAACTCGCTACCATCAAACCAGCACTAGGCCATACTAATTCTAACGCCTAATCCGCGCAAGCGGAAGATTTCCAGCCACGACATGTGATAAGCTGCGTTTTCTCACGCGTTTGAGAGTCCATAGCTTCTTTTTGAACTCGTCAAATATAACGAGATCGCTGCACCCATGTAACCATATCCTTCTCAGGAATCCCATCAAAGACTACGAGCTTCACATGTTTCCACACTTGGCATACATATCCACTAAAGTGGTAGCCACAAGAGACGTTCCTCACCATGCCCATTTCATGATCCATTTAGCTGAATCCTCTCACCCAATTTATATCCCCCAACTGGTACAAGCAGACAAAACCCGAACACGGTGAAACTATCCGGCTTTCAGTTTAAGTCTCCAACGCTTTCAGTATATCGTGGCTATAGTTTGCCAACGCCGTGTGCACTGGCAGTGGCGTCAAGGGAAACAGTTTTCTCCGGAATATCTCATCAAACACCTTGTGGGCATTTTCAAAAACCCTTGTTTGCATATAAACAAACCAGTACCAGTCCTTAACAAAGACATCGTAATCAAAACCAGCTTTAACCACTAAGGGTCTTGAATCTTGACACCTTTTAAATCCAAAAGCCTGGCACAAGCACACCCCAGAACAAAGGGAAGGTAAATTGTTGGGCAAGAGGCCTCTGAACGCATCAAACTATAGAACTCTTTCTCAGTAATCATTGGAAACCAGGCCTCGGATGTGGTATTCATAAAAAAATATTGGGCTTGTTTAATCTGATGGAAGGCTAAGCGGGGTGTAGTTTGTCAGAGAATCAGGCTGCCTCAGGGTCATGTTGAGGAGATAATGGTTATTCTTGACAGAGACTAAGGACGGAGGAATCTGCTGGGCGTGAACATGCTTCAGAGGTGTCTGAATGGGTTTAGGCAGCGGAGTATGAGGTTTCTTGATCTCAACCCAGCCTTCGACATTGATGGATGAGTTGGCTGGCATATATAAGCTGGATATTCGTTAAACTCTGTATTAAATAGATTAAATGACCCAAGAAGATAGTGTGTTATCAAAAATGGTGTTTTTGAGTAAAATGAAAGTAAGGATGGTTTTGTAAATTAAAACGTCTGCCAGCTTTACTCTATTTTTGAATTATTATAGATATAATAGATAAATTATGATTCAAAATCCATATTTTCCTACTAAAATCATGCCAAAATAACTATCATTAGTTAAAAAGTATAAGGTCTTGGCAATAAATTCAAATCAACATCCTGTAATTGATGTATATATCTTAAAGAGGAATAATGCAAAAAAATGGAAATTTAAGATGGCCTTAGTTCACATTCTTACAAAGAATATGTATTTTGAAAAGGAATAACTCAAAAAAGAAACTTTTTTAATAGAATGAGAAGTCTAAGATGGTGTTTTTTTTTTTTTTTTTGCTGAATATAACTTTTATTTAGTTGAATGTTAAATATAATTTTTATTAGGTAAAATGCTGAATAAGGTTAATAATATTTAAATCATGAGTTGTTTGGTTTTTTGTATTATCATTTCTTAAGTAACAAAATTGTTGTTTTATATGTTTAATTCGAACATCTTAATTATATAAGAAATAAATTTGTTTTAACTTTATTCTTATGATAAAATAAAAATATTTATATAATATATTTAGAACATCTTAACATAACTAATAAAATATAAAAAAATAGTAAAAATGATAAGATTATTATGAGTAAAATTTATTATTATTATTATTAAAAATAATAATAATAATATTTTAATGGATTAGTGTAAATATTGTTTCAGTTCTTTAAAAAATAATCATGATTGTTCTTTAGAAATATTCTATGTTTAAAGATTTTAGAAATTTTGGGAAAATTTAAAAATATTTTAGGAAGATTTTAATTTTTTTTTTCTTTTAAAATATGTATTTTTTAAAATATTGTGTGTTTTAAAGATTTTAGATTATTTTGGGAAATTTTAAAAATATTTTAGGAGGATTTTAAAATGTAGTTTTTTTCTTTTAAAACATGGATTTTTTTAAATATTCAGTGTGTTTAAGATTTTTAGAATGTTTTGGAAAGATTTAAAATATTTTAAATGATTTTAAATATTTTAAGAATATTTTTAAATATAACTTGTTCACTTTTAAAATTTTTATTCTGGAATATGGCTTTTCTATTCACAATAAAATTTAAAAAATTCATAAATAAATCATACCAAAAAAAAAAAAAAAAAAAAAGAGTCTAAAAGCCAAAAAAAAAAAAAAAAAACAAATGTCCCCTAAATTTAAATTAAAAAAAGAAAACATTGTTTATATATTGTTATGCTTACTTTTTAAATCGGAGGGAGAAGAACTTTCACCTTGGCAATCTATTTCATACTTAATTCTCAGGTATGACGCTATTCTTCTTTTTTTTTTTTTTCTGATTTTTTCTTTATTTTATTTTCATTCTCATTTAGTTCTTCATACCACCAATTTTATTTTTGGGTTTGAATCTATTAGAAGCATTTTTCTTTTCAGTTGAAAGAGGAAGAAATGTAATGAGATCATCTTATTTTTGTTATTGAAATCTTTTAGTAAATATTATTATTATTATTATTTTAAGTTTTTTTTTTTTTTTCATTAGAGGACCTACAATGGGAAGATAGAAATTCTTTATCATTTTTTGTAAGAAAAAAAAAAAGCTAGTGATGATGCCTTTCAACGGGCGGGGGTACGGAGCGTGTAGGGGTCGTTGGGTTTGGACCCGGGATCTTATTTGGGTGGGATGGGACTCTTGGATTCATCTGCGGGTGAGTGGGATGTTCTTGTTTGTTGATCTGGAGCTCACGGACGTGAGCGGCTCTCTGTGAGGAAGAAGGTGAAGTGGTGGGGGCTTTGCCGGGTGGCAGCTCAGTGCCTAAGTGGGGTTCTTTCTTGAGAAAAGAGGAAACTAACCCAGAGGGCGAATGTGTTGCGTATGGTATGTGATACAGAGTGCGTATAGTGTTGGCGTGCCTTTCACCGATGGGAGTGACCTGCGTGTTTATAATGAATGTTCAAGCCGGTTGGATGAAGCTAGTCAAAGTCGCCCATTGGATGGGATATTTCTTATTTAGTCCATATCGGTTGGTACGGGATATAGAAAAGCGGTTTCTTGGGATAGTCTCCTTTCCTTATTGGTGATAGGGGATCCGATCTGATGGGCTGTAATGTCGTGGATTGTACCTTTAAAGCGGCAATGTTTGATCCCGATTAGATTTGGATAGTATGTGATTGAGGATCATTATATTTTCTATACCTATGAGAGTCTTCCCATGATCGCTCTGGGCCGATCTTGGCTTGGTTCGTAGATCATGGGTGTTGGATAGCCGACGATCTGCATTTGGTAGGCGCCATCCAAGTTGATCTCTCTCTTGGGCCTAGTGAGTGGGTCTGCGCGCCTATTTCAAACCTATGGTTGCCCCAGCCCTTGGAGTACGATTGTACGTGGACGGTACATGTCATTCTTCGTCGGATCACGATTTCCACGTGTCTGTTTGGGGGGTGGATTAGTTGAAAAACGATGGCCAGATCATATGTCTTTGTGATAATGATGACGCTCTTGAGTTATCGCTCGTTTCCTCTGCCCTTTAATTTTCTTTTAGTCTCTTCCTTGGGACTTCTCCGTCCTACATGCTTCCTACGGTCCTCTAACCCTCTTGCGTTCGTACTTTGTTTATCATAGGTTCTCTATTTGAGCCTTTTGTGTAGAGTCTTTTTCTGGTATTTTTTACTGAGGTAGCTTCTTTCGTCTTATCCTTGGGACCAGTGCGTCTCTACCTCTTTGATTTCTCTTCGACGAGGTGCTAGGGTTGAATTGACTGGATTTCGTTTTTATTATTATGGGTCCGGGTCGTTCTTCCTCTTTACGTATTGGCGATGACTCTTGATTGTTCTGGCTACGGGCGGGTTAGATGTGGCGTTGTTTATCAGTTGAACAGAAGCACGTTCTTTGGCGCTCTCTTCCCTTGGATGAAGTGTGAAATAAACCTAATTCGTATCTGGGGATGGGATCACCGCCGTCGGCGAATCGACGTGGCATTATTTGTGGGACCTGTGGAGTCGGTCCTTCGTATGGGACCACCACTGTGAAACGTTAATAGCTTTCTCTGGCGTAGAGATGCGGACCCACGGCGTCTTGACTTTTATCATAGCCGGGTGCTGGACAAGTATCGTTTTTTGAAGTTGCTTTTGAGAATGGTCTTCGTTTTCCATTTGCATCCACTTTATGAAGAGGTTACGCAGCGTTTCAATGTCACATCTGCATCTGACGGTTGGGGCATTTTGGTGGGCCTATTGGCGTTTTGGGACGAGGGGAACCGGCGTTGATGTGTGGCTTCACTCCTTCATCTTTTTAGCCCAGGAGACCGCAGGGGAGCTTCCTATATTTCTCGGACGTTCGGGCTCCTGCGGTGATCTCGATCTTCCTTCTTCATAGGTCATGGAAGGGACCTTCATTTCTTTATCGGCCAGTTCTTGGGAATACAATCCTTAGCGGGGTGTTTTCTGGGTGTTCCCGCGAAGCGGGCGCCGCGATGTCGCCAAGTAATTATTTGCCTTTGTTTTTGACATGACTTGTCTAAAGGTGATTGAATGTTTGATTTTATATTATCTTCATGTTTCCGGGTGCTCGTCTTGACCTTGGCGCCGAAGATAATGTCATGAACTCGGCGTTGGCGGAATGTTACGCTTTCGTCCTTCTTGATTGATAAGTCGGACATTCTGGCCCGTTGTTTGAGGTGCGCGCGTTCCTGCAGCGAGGCCTTCGCGCCTTCCACCGCACAGTCTCCTCCATTGGGCTTCGCTGCGCCATACCGGGAGAGATTACTGGTTCATTCAGGGCGTGTCTGGAAGCCCGGGTGCAGGAAAAATCAAGCTCGGCTGAGGACCGACCGGTCCGACGGGTTGAGAGGCCGGATCTCAGGCTATCTGCCCGAGAACCGGAGCGGTCGCCGTCGCCTTTAGCCGAGGCTCCCGTGATTTTTAAACCCCCGCCTCCTTCTAAGCCTGTCGTAGAGGCAAAAAGTCTCTTGGGTGCGTGAGTCGGCGGCCGTTGGCGGTGCATGCTGCTGTCGTCGGAATCCGCCTTCGGAGGATGCCAAATCACCTCCTCGAGAAGGCGAGGAAATTTGAAGAGAAAGAAACCGATACCAAAAGTTGGCGAAAACGCCGGACTCTTTGCTCTCTAATGCGGAACTGCGAGGTGCGGAGTCTCATCCGTCCTCGAGTTACGGCTTTATCCCTTCAAGGGGTTGCATCGGTAAGTTTCCAATCGTGCTTACTCCCATGCTGATTCCGTGTTGAGCGTTAACTTCATGTTTGATATGCAGGTAGCCACTCATTTGAAGGGCCTGACCGAAAAGGCCAAACTAAATGAAAAGCACGTGAGAATTGTGGTTTATAAAGCGGGGCGTAGCTCTCACGTCACGAGGCCCAGGAGTTGCGGGAGGCCGGCGCGGGAGTGCTGGATGAAGAAGTGGAACGACTTAAATCTGATCTAAAGCATACCCCGTCGGCTCGCACTCGGGCAGAAAGTAAAGAAGATGAGGTCGAGTAGCTGACGGCGGCCGACGAGCCCGGGAGGTTCGGGATGCGCTACGGAGCGCCTTGGTAATTTGATTGAGACTCGAGAGGGAGTTGGAAGTGCACGCCCGGTGGCGAGCTAAATGGTTGGGGAGGAGCTCATCATCTCGAGGCTGGCTGGGATCTTCAAGTAGAGCTACAGCGTGGCTGATGGTGATTTGAGCGATAAAGGAAACCTGACTCGAGAGCGGCTGGTGTGATCTTCGGTGAATCTTTGGCCCAGGGCGCTGGAGTCGTGAGTCCTTGATCGCAAACTTGGCCCGAATCGGCTGAGATGAGGAGTGTCGCGGATTCTTGCGCCGGATATTTCATCGGCGGGTTGGATTTTAGTTACTCCGGAAGATGAGGGTTATTAGACAGGCGGGGATAAGCGGTGCTCGATGGGCCTCTGGGTGGCTCGCTTTTCAGAAGGCTGTTCCGCGCGTGATACTGGATACGGACTTGACCGACCTCCCAGCAGCGAAGAGCGGAGAGAATCTTTTTCTCACAATTATTCACCGAATCTTAGTACTCTGGCAGGGCATTCCCATCTTCGTCGTCCGTTCCTCCTCTTGGCCTTTTGAACTCTATTGCTTTCGTCTCTGTTTGCACGATGTCGACTTATATATATATATTTATATCTACCCGTTTTCTTTTTGTCGGGCCGGGAGCACGAGACTATGTAGCCTCTTTTAATAATACTCATTTTTAAGATTTGCGTTCTCAACGATATTTTACTTTTCTCCTTGAACTATATGGCTCGAATTGAGGTCGCGAGCAATCGGGGCTCGATCAAAGCTGAGTCGTGAGGCCTCATTGCTATTTTGCTCGGCCAGTTCTGAGTTGTACGGTCGGTGTAGGTGGAGCTCGTCAGGTGGGCCTCTGGCCTTCGTCGGCTGTGCGGCATGAGTTGACCTAGTTCTTTGGTTTTGCCGCGCCGTTGTGGCTGGGGTGCGTCAATGCGATTCTTGGCTTCCGCCGGCTAGCGTGAGTTGGTGATTTCCTGCGTTGCGCGACTGCTTTTGGTAGGAGTGGGTAATCTGCGAGTAGTGTCGGCTCGTCGATGTGAATGGCCGGCCGGGGAGCTCGTCCATGTGGGCGGGGAAAGCGCTGCGTCGAGTGAGCGGTTGTGTCACCAGATTCGGTCGACCCGATTGGCGGTCGAACCGGTTCGGGTTCGAGACTCGGGGCAGGACTCTTACTGATTTTTTTTTTTTTAAAATCGAGGCGGGTACTGTGGGTATGGCCACATCATATAACATAATCAAAATATCATACATCTCAGTACCACGGGTAGTGTCATCAAAATCTAAGCTTACATATGGCGGTCCATTTGCAAATACAGTACATACTTTTCTGATTACAAATCGAGCACGGAACCTACATGTAGTGAACCTTTACAAGTGTGTTGGCCCAGCTGTATACGGATGTTTGCTGATGTCTTCTCCTGTACCTACACGGATTAAAACCCGTGCTAAACTCGCTTAGTGGAAGCATTTCTTTATACATAGACATAAATACGGATATGATAGCAATTATCGAATTTTCAGGCATTCACATAATGAACTTATACAATCACTTAGGCTTATACAGACTTATACTTATCATATTATGATCTTATACTTACTCAGGAATTACACTTATGGTAGACTTATCCTTATTTGGAAGTACCCGTAGGTACTATAAAACTTATACTGGTACTTCGTATCTTATACTTGTTCTACGAAGTATATCCTGGTCTTACGGGACTTATACGGTTCTTACGGATCTTATTCTTGTGCGAAGGTACCCGTAGGTACGATGAGTCGGAACAGGTCAGGATCATATCACATACAAGGTTAGATCAGATACAAGGTCAGATAGGACTTCTCTGGAATCTGAACATTGATGCTGGTAAAAATTAGATCCGCAGCGGGTTCATTATACGGAAGTAACAGTGATTCTGGGGACTTCTTGTGCGGACCTCATGGGATTCTGAGAGATTCTTCTTATGCAAAACTTATACTTATATGACGTATTTCATTCGGGACTCAGTAGAATTCTGAGCTTATTCTTATTCAAAACTTATAATTATTATAGGATTATTATTATCATGGGACTCTATTAGAGATTCTGAGAGCTTAATCGAGGCGGAACTTGACCGGATCTGGGGAGTACGTGAGTCTTACATAACTTATCACGGAGCGAGAATTGCGGGCGGTGTATATAGGACTTATTGGTCACAAGACTTATCATATCTGAGTTTCATCCCGGATCTGGGACTTATCGAATCACGAGACATCGGATCACAGTGCAGTAGGTACTCTGGGGACTTATTCGGATCTGGGGACTTATCGGATGATACGTGACTTATCGATAATGTGAGCATCTGTGAGGTACTACTGTGACTTATCGATAATGTGAGTTATCTGGGACATGTGAGTACCTGAGTACCACAGTATCTTATCAGATACAGAGTACCTAGGTACTTAGCACACTGATACAGAGATACATTTTATCTTTACTCTTTATTCTTTATTCAGTGGTCCTATCATATAACCTGTCACTACTCAGACTAGTAATACGGAATGTGAGTAGGACATAGCACAATTATTACCGAAGATACTATATATCACGAAGTGCTGAGCACCAATCAGACTGCTGAATATCAACAGAGTGCCGTAGCACTTAACATGACAGGAGTGCCGTAGCACTAACAGGAGTACCGAAGTACTAATAAGGAGTACCGGAGCACTAATCGGGAGAGTATCAGCATAATCGAGTGCTCAGCACTGAATGAGTGCCGTGAGCACTAATCAGAGTACCAAGTATTAATCAGAGTGCCTGAGCACCAATCGGGTAAGAGTACCGAAGTACTAGTTTCCGGGACAGAGTGCGTAAGCACTAACAGGAGTAGCGAAGTACAAATCGTGACAGGAGTGTCAGGTCATTAAATAACCGGGTCTTAGGTGGTTTCCATAAATTATATGAGTTCAAGAACTTACTATCTTATAATAGGACATTAGCCACATTACGTTGCTCATGACGTATCGTGACCTATATACCGGTAAGGTATGATGAGTATGTAATCACACCCTTATTCATGTATTCTTTATTCTTCTGAATCTACTTTACTGCAGAATTGGACCTGATCCAATCGGATCGCCCAACTGGCATGGCATTTACGTTGAACTGCTCATGCATCACTACCGAGGGACAATTTGAAATATTTATTTTCCAAAGTGCCTTGTCTCGATATTTTATACCGTTCTTGTATTCCTTAAAGCTAAGGTGCTAAGGGTTCTATTCAACTGGAATCACCCACCCGAGCAATCGAACTCGTTACGTCCAAACAACCCTGACTACTCCATATTCAAGACCGGCGTGGGTGAATCAAGTTTGCACATGCCCTCACCCTTTTGAGTGGATTTTTCTGACCACTTAGAGTCAGAATTTGACGATATCTATTTCTATATGGATGGTTCTCCTTGAAGCTCATTTGAATTGGCCACTTGAATCACCAAACTTGATGGGTTAGAAATGAGGTGTTATGGCTAAACATTAGAAATGATCAAAATTAAATAGACAGTAAAATGGTACACCCCTCAGTGTAATTGGTAAGATATCGTCAAAATGGCTTAACATAGTGTACCGGGTACACTTTCAAAGTGTACCGGGTAATAAGTCACCCGAAATGCCCTAAATGTGTGTTTTTCACCCTTTTTCCATGTTTGATACCCAATCAACTCTCACACTTCAAACACACATCAAAACCATTTCTAATTCACTGAATCTCTTTTCTATTCAATTCTTCCTTCAATACTTATCTTAGTTCAAAGACTATCGTAATTACTCAAAACCCATTCAATATGGGTTATAACTCATACACAAAATCAAACTCATGACTTGTTAGGATTTATTCTAAACCCTATTCAATTACTTCCTCAATTAACCATGAATTATCCTCAAAGAGAAGATTGTGCCAGGCTTTGCTGTTAGCTGTGGTTTTACCTAATCTTACTGCCATCATTTTTGGGTTAAGATGAAACCCTAGCAAAACCCCAAGTTTGGGGACAAGCTACTAACCAACCAAGCATGACAATTCATACATAATCTCTTAGAATCCATAACCAAAGTTAGTTTCCATACCTTGGCTTTGCTTGATCTTGACTCCTCCATCTTCTTCCTCTTCCTCTTCCTCTTCTTCTTTCTTTTCTCCTTCTTCTCCACGTTTTTTTTCCTCCCACAAATGAGACCAATTTGGTCTTTAAATTTCATGTTTGCTAAGGCCTTGTTTGGCCCTCCAAAAACCCATTTTTGGGTTAAGTTTCATTATTTGCAAAAAGGTCCCTCCATCTCTTGACTATTTGAATTTCAACTCTCCTTATTGTATTTTCGTCTATAACTTCAATTTATGACTTTAAGCCCTGACCAATTACAAAATTGTCTTAAGTCTTGTAAATTTCTAGGTCTCTCGTTCCCGTGTTTTGCATTTAACTCACGAAACAGTCAAATTATGCTTACAAAATACCCTGCAAACATGTCTATAAAACGACTAGGGTATACTTTGGGTGAAAGAGAATGAAAGGAAGGCTCCAAGTGAACTCGATGGGAAGAGCTCTGCAAATGCATCGGCCGTGTGAGCTCAGTCTACGAACCGAGGGGAAGAGCTCACAATGTGAATGGTCGGGCAGAGCTCGCTCATGTGAACCTGAGGGGAAGAGCTCTGCCGAGCGGCCAGTCGAGCAGAGCCTGCCTGGCGAACTGAGGGAGCAGCTCGCCGAGCGTAATACGAGTAGAGCTCGCCCGCGAACCGATACAGAGCTCGCCGGAGTGAATAGTCGAGTAGAGCTCGCCCAAGTGAACTGACATGGGAAGAGCTCGCCAATGTGAATGGATCGGCGTAGAGCCTCGCCCATGTGAACCGAGGGGAAGAGCTCGCCAGAGTGAATATCGAGTAGAGCCTCGCCCAAGTGAATCAATGGGAAGAGCCGTCGGGAGTGAATAGCGCCGAAAGGGCGAGCTCGCCCGCTAGGAACTCTGGCAGAAGAGCTCGCCAATGTGAATAGCCGAGCAGAGCCGCCCGCGGAATCCGATGGGAGCTCACAATGTGAATGCATCAGCAGGTGAGTCGCCTGTGTGAACCGAGAGGGAGAGCTGTCGAGTGAACACAGTGTAGCCGCCCGCAAACTGGATGGAAGAGCTGGCCGGTGCGAATAGTCAGGTAGAGTTCATTCGGCGAACCATGGGGAAGAGCTCAATGTGGCACGAAGAGTCGCCCAAGTGAACTGATGGGAGCTCGCTGGTCGTGGAAGAAGAGTGAGCTCGGCCCGCGGAACTGGCTGGAAGAGCTCTGGCCAATGTGACCACGGCAGAGCTCGCCCGTGAACCTGAGAGAGAGCTCGCGAGTGAACATGAGCAGAGCTCGGCCCTGGCAACCCGATGGGAAGAGTTTCGCTGCCAGAGCAACCTGGCTCCCCGTGTCGGGCCTTGGTGGCATTCGCTTAATGGCGATGTAGCTCAGGCCGGTTCACCAGGCGCCGCGGGCTCGTGTGATGAGCTCGCCAAAGTGAGCAACTGCTCGGCGCCGACTCGTGGCGTTCGTCAATGAAGCATTGTGAAACAGCCGGTCCGACCTATGAGGCGGGGCCAGGTCTCAGGCAGAGTAGATTAGCTCGCCAAAGTGAGCAATCAATCCCGGCGCCGTGGTCTGTGGCGTCTGCCGTATGGCACGTAGCTTCGAAATGGGTTCGCCTGAGGCAAATAGCGGGCCCGCGGCAGCAGTAGATGAGCTCATCAAAGAGCAATCGGGCCCTCTGCCGTGGGCCTTGGTGGAGTTCAGTTTAATGGCGATGGCCTCTGAAATGGTTTCGAATTCCGAGGCAAAGATGGCCTTCAGGTAGAGTAGATGAGCTCGCCAGTGAGCAACTGGTCTCGGCGCGCATGGCCTCGCATGCTCGGGGCTTCGAACGCGATGTAAACTCGAGACGGTCTCGACTCTTGAGGTGGGCCAGGCCTGTGGCAGAGTAGACGAGCTCAGCCAAAGTGAGCAACTGGCCTCGGCAAACGGGCCTTGTGGCGCAGTTTCACAGCTGACGTAGCCTCGAGCCGGTCTCGACTCCCCAGGTAGCGCCGGCCCAGGGCGGAGTAGATGAGCTCACAAAGTGAGCAACCGGCCCTGGAAGGGGCGTTGATGAGCCAGGCACCTTATTTAATCCATTTTCCTGTTTGATTTTCATCTGAAAAGGAATAATTAATATGAAGAAATAAGGAAGAAACTCACCAATTTGTTATTAGCAGGGAGTGTGAAAGAAAGAAGAAAAGGTAGTGAAAATGCAGAAATTGCAGTGAAAGTGCAAAAGGGCGTGGCGTAAAATGAAAGCAACGGTTAACTAATGTTGCGCTGGGTTTGAATGCCCACGAGGATGTCACACATCGTGAAAACGAAGAAATGATGCAGGTCGAATGAGCGACGGATCGCTGTTAGGCAACCGGCAGGGTTTAAACTAAAGACTTAAGGAATGATGTCGCGACAACATCGCGATATCGTGACAAGTGTTGATGTCGCGACAAGGGCTGGAGGTCGCGACAAGAGAAGCGCTTTGAAGCTATGACAGGTTTGAAAAGTGTAAACTGATGTGACTTTAAGCCAGCTTTGTCAGCCATGTAAGACCGAAGGTAGTCTACACCCAAAAGCAAACCATTGAAGCCTCCAAACATAGTCGGCGTCGCTAATAAGAGATTATCGCCACACATAAGACGCGTCGGCCAAGGTCATAGCTCCTGTTGATGTCGAATAGACCACATGGTCATACATCGTGAAGACTCGCTGAAAGTCGCAGACTTAAGCGCCGATGTCGCGATAAGAGATCACGTCACGGTTAACGTGAAGACTTCGCCAAAGTCGCAGAGACTTCGTTGATGTCATGACAAGAGATCGATGTCAGCGACATCGTGAACGAATAATTGAAACCCGCAGAGGCATAAAGTGATGTCGCTGAGCCAGAGACGATGTCTACATCGGCAGATTCGGCGTTTTAAAGCCATGGATGATGTCGCTGGCATTGATTCCCTTTGTCGCCACATAAGATGCCTCAGAAACAGCGAATGTCGCGACTTATTGATAAATGCCGCAACAAGTGCCTAACCTAACTAATGTCGCGACAAGGGACGATGTCACTTGACCTTTGAACAAAGAACACGGGCCACCCACTTGAAATCCACAAAGAACTATCAGGGATTAGGGCCCAACCGAGAAACCTTGTTAAATGTTACCACCAGAGAAAAAGGAGGCAGGCTAAGGTAACTTAAAGATCCGGTGTTACTATCATTTTTCTTTCTTTTCTTTTCTTTTCTTTTCTTTTCTTTTTCTGTTCCCGTCGTTATAGATTAGATTGTTTTCATTTTTTTTATTTTGTTTTATTTTCTGGATCCGATGTTATCGCTGAGTGTAAGCCGAACAGTGCACTCCATTCTTTCAAATTACTGTACCTTAGTTGTCAGTTAAGACAAATTTCCGAATTAATTTTCCAGCTAAATTGCGCTTGTTCTTATGATCGAGGAATGTCAGAGTGTGTGTAATTCAGTAATTGAGAAGCCCAGCTTCCATTAAGAGAATGCTATCGTCAGAATTTATCTTTCCTATAGTTGTTTTCAGCAGCTTGTGAATTTTAGTTTATGAATTTACTTCTGGTTATGGGTTTAATGTTTTTGATCTGAATACGGCCATCTGCTTAAGATTGTCATATTGTTTCATTTCAGAGGTCCTCCGAAAATAGAATACATTCCCGAGAGTTATGAAACATTTTCTTAATGTATATTAATCCGCTATTAGAGATCTAATGAGTTTGTAAGTTTATTTTAGATAAATTCCTCTTCTCACTTAAATCGTTAAAGAGCTGAATGAAGTATCACCTAAACAAGGTAGAGTTCACTCTAATTTAATATAGCTTCACCTTTGAGTTAATGAGATCTAATCATGAAAGACTTATTTAAATTTCTGAGGAAGAGCAACTAGAAGTCAGATATCCTTGCTTGACTGATTTGGGGAGCTAAGGTTTACAAACCATAAAATTAGTAATAAGTATCGCAAGTTAAAAAATACCCGTGATTAAAGGAAATTCCTATTAAAGAAGACTGACTGTCTTTTTGAAAGAATCAGAAAATTAGATAAATTTAATTGTGGAGTGTGTGGAGAGATCCAACAGATCGCTTAAACACCTTGTGTAATGACCCGCACCAAATAACACGAGCTCGACCAAGCTCGACTAAGTTCGAATTCAAATTTGACTAGGGTTCACCAACACTTAGAGGTTGACCAAAGTTGACTTTTTCAAGGATGAATAATTGGGGTTTACCAAGACACCATTTCACAGCCCTCGCCGACACGAGTTCATGACCGGTCGAATCGCCCAAATCCGACGACGATAAAAAGGCGACTCTGGTGAAGTTCAAACGACAAGAGCTTAAAGAAGGTTCAAGCCGCCTTCGCGTTTTACTCCGAAAGCGACTCTAAGGCCTATATATACATACTTTGCATGCCAAAAGGAAACTCCTAGCCCCAAACACTCACTTTGGAGCTCTAAAACCTTAAAAAAACTCCTCAAACCTCGTGGAACACCAAACGGGTCGTTAACCCACTCAGAGCCGCTCGGTTTCAACCAAAGAGCCGATTCGCCACTTTCACCATACACGCGCCGATACGGGAGAGAACATCTGCACAAAGCCGGCCAGAAATTTCACGGCCAACCGCTCCGCACGCGCCGGATCGGGTCGGCCGGCGCACGGCGCCACCGGTCACCCAGATTTTCTGAATTTTCGCCATTTCCCGCCGGGCCTGTGCCACCCCATAGCTCCTTTCCACCATTTTCGGGACCTCCAACTCATTTCGTGGTCCTTTCTTCATTCATCATCGCTTGAAAGAGCCACGACAAAACAAATTCTACTAACTCGTTGATCGAAGCTTCCTGGCCACCACAAAGAACCTGACCAAGGTGAGGCTACCGATGTTCCCGGGTCTTCGGGCTTCCGCATTGATATGTGGTTTGTAAATTTTGGACATCGCTTCGTTACTTCATTTTTACGTTGCTTTCGGTAATATCGAGAATAGACCAAATAGAAATGGACGTCAATTTGGAAAAATTCGAAGTTGTATTAGTGAAATCGATAAGCTTTCAGAATTACGACTGGCTCAATTCCCGAGAGAAATTAGCTCCTGGTGAAAAGCCCCAATTTTAGGTATCTGCCTTTAAGGCACACCGTAATCGGGATCCGTCTGAGTCCACCTGATGGTTTCTTAGTTCCCACCAGCCATTCTGCTGGCCTCTGGCATCCTAAGGTTGTTGGTCTCGGCTTATTGGGAGCCTAAGCAGTAGTTTTATCTATGCCATGTGCACTCACGCGGTCAGACGATCCCGCAGGGAGCCAGACCGAGCCGCCTTATAGTCCGGTGAGTGGTCTACTCTGCTTAGAATGTTTTTGGGGTATTATTATGATATATATATTTTTAAGGTTAGTTATTTACTATATAACTTATTTGATCGAATCCATTGTCATACAGAATGAGAATGCCGCTTTATAAAACAAAGCTTATCATTTCCGTTTAATTTTGTCAACATTTTAAATATTCGAAGTTTCACGTTGTTCATGGATGTGTGAGTGGTTTATATGCTTTTAAATGATTTGGGTATTGTAATGATATATCTATCGTGATTAAATACTTTACATATATATTGTTTTGATAAGATGGTCGGGTTGCATTCAAACATGATTTTCTGCTTTCATATAAAACAAGTTATTATTTCATGAGTTTTGTCATCATTTTAAAATATTTGAAAGTTTTAATGCGGTTCGCATGAGCTTCATGTGCTCGATATTTTCGGGGTACATGGATCGAGGTTGTAAACCATTCGAAAAACTATCAGAAGAAAAAGGGCCGGATCTCAGATTTTCGTGGGATCGACCGACACTAAGATCGCTGAAAGGTACATGAGAATGGAATCCGCTTATTTAGTTGCCACGCCGCCTGGTATTCGCCAGACCTCGACTCGCTTATTAGCTGCCATCGTTGTCGCGGAGGCCCAAGCCAATCTCGACCGCTTGGTATTTCGGTTTGCCAATGCGACGAGGCTTCCGCTTACCCGACTCCGCCAGATGAGCACATGGCACCCGCATAACGCCGGGTTTATGTGGTACGGACGCTGTCGATTTTCTAAATGTGGTATAATCTGGTTTGACACTATGGTTTTCGTGCATTTCATGGTTATTTTTATCACTTGATGACTATACATGTTTTCAGGTTTCGCTTTATGTCAGGTACGCCTGCATTATGTTTTCTTTAACATCGGGACGACCAATTTGTCGAGCATGATCTCGCATATGTCGACTCGGGGTAAAAGTCGGGTTTTCAGAAATGTTTCTAAACTGGAACTTTACAAAGAGTGAACTAAGGTTTTTGAGAGGAGAAACTGAAATATAAAATGTTATTTTCTTATAAAACTATGCCACCAATGAGATTTATTATCTCACATTATCGCTTAACTGCCCTGTGTCCAGACAGCTTCGTAGGCCTATTCGCCAGATTCGACGTCGCCCTCCTCACAACTCGCCGGGACTCTATCTCATTTATCTATTCCGAAGCTCATCGACTTATTCATTTCTACTCAGACTCCCTAACCAATACTTAACGCCCGATATTCGTATGGACTCACGAGACCTCATTTATAATTGTCATGGTTTATATATATTTATGTATAATCGGGTATTAAATTAATACATGGTGTTACTCCCTTCCTATATGGGTTCCACCAGATTCTCCTGGGATTATACATGACTTCAAGAAGTGACCACCCGGAAATCCGGGGAGGTATCCTGCCTGGGTCCCGCCTAGTAGCTCGGGCCGGTAGCTGAACCACTCGAATGGGTACCTAAGCTCACGTGTCCTGGCACTCAGCCTCACCTGAGGCAAAGAACCCCGCGAGCTAGGGGATACCGAATCGACACCAACCCTCCGCCCGGGAGGGCCAGGCGAGACCCGGTGATATGCGGCCAGAAAACTACGCTCTGACTCGACGGTGGTTTCACTCAATAAAGTTATCTCTAGCCACAGCGCTCGGGAAAGCTGGGCCTCGGGGACCATGAGCCAGATATCCATTCGATATAGCTCCCACTACCAACCCGAGCTGGCAGCCTCATTGCAGCTGAACTACCTCGAATGGGCATCTAAGCTCATGGTCCCGTGTTCGAGCCCACCTGAGGCGAAAGCAAACCCCGTGAGCTGTGTGGGGATAAACAGGAGCGCCGACCACCCGCCTGAGCGGGCCAGGGGTGGGTCCTTACACCTCGGGATGTGATTTTTAAACCCGGGAAGACACAAGCAATTTTATCAAAAGATAACTGGCTGAATCGATATTTCACAATAGCAATGTTCTTAATGTGTCCCCTAAAAGATAACTATTCAAGCCTAATTTATTTTTAACTATTCATTATTCTTTATTCTTTACATTACGCTTTATTCGATTGCTCATTCTTTTCCTTATAGTTTGTACATTTTTATAAAAATTCAATAGATCACACATGTCATACCCAAATGTATGAGTTCGAAAGTCGTAGAAGTCGATTCAGAATTCTCGAGATCTTCGCGGGATCGATATCCGGACTTTTATCCATTTTATTACTCACGACCTCGTGCACTTCGCCAGACATTGTGCCAAACCAAAATTGAAAATGATTAACCTCTCTAGGAGATTTTCGTTTATATGCAGAACCATCAGTTTTTTATGGCGCCGCCGTGATTTGATAATACCCTTTAGCGATACACATAAATTCAGATATGTTTTCGTCTCTCAACAAGCTGATGTGGTGTGCCTACGGATTAGATAATACCCTTTCGTGATAGTGTCATAAATTTGTATAGTGTTTCTTGCCCAACAAGTTTTATGCAGCGCCACGGATCAAAAGAATTTAATAAATCAATATTCGGGATGAAAGAAGGAAATGCTAATTGACATTTTCAAGAAAAAGAACAAAATACTTTTCGCTAAAGTGGTTATTTAGCCACTAACCTTTAAACAAACCATATTGAAAATATTTGTCGACTGTGACTAATCCTATTAATGCGTGTTTTGATTTGTGGACAAAATTTTAATGCATAGGAAACGGTAACACCGACCGATTCCGCCATACGTAATTAGAAAGAACACTGGGCTTCTCGAGAAAGATAAAGAAGGCGTAAAACTCAACCATGGCGTATGAAAGATGTGATCGAATGAAGTACATAGTATACTGTAAGGCCTAATCAATCGATACTATGGAGGACTTCTCGAAGCCTATTATTCAAGATTTAGTACTGCGAATCAGCAAACACTATCGATGCAAATAATTTCAACTTAAACAAAGACTAATTACAATGGTCCGTAAAGAAGATCGCTCATCGGGTCATCCCACCGAGGACCCAAACGAGATCCGAAGATTGTGATGGCTAATACAAAGAAGCCGAATGGGGCGACCGTAAGTCATCAAACCGCACTATTCCCATTCTTCTAAGAGATACAACAATACATGATATGAATCTTTACCATATGGTTCGATACTGAGGAGTTAAGAGGCTCACTTAGGTAGATTCTTCCAAATTTCACCTCGAGAGAAGGAGGGAAACTATCAGGTTTCAAATAGGGGAAGATGAAAGCCCGTGATGTAGCTCGGGAAAGATCTCAAACTACATCGAGAAGATGTCCACGCATGGGATAGATCCTCAAGACCTCGATGGACATCAGATACCATGCCTCAACGACGATCAGGCGGATCATCAGATGCTTCATGTCGGGAGCATTCAAACGAAAAAGTGTCAAGAGGCAAAAGAAATGATTGAGGACTGCTAGTCGCAATATGAAAAACTCCTTCTCAGTTTTCAAGAGGAAACAAAGCAGAGAGTGTGATCATGGAGCCGAGCAAGATGACAAAACATGAGGCCAAGTCGATGCCATTACGCATGTGCCGGGACAAGCAAGAAAGGAAGACATACACGCCTTACGAGATGTGAGCAATAAAGAGAGCACGAAGGAAGTGCCGAGAGCACCAAGAACAATTCTATGACGCCAAGAGGTTAAGTATCTCGCGAGCCAAGAAACTACCATTTCGAAACCCAATACTAACTCCACAAAGACATTATCACCCAAGACCGGTGAACCATGAAAATTTCTCACGCGAGGCTTCACAAGGCCCAAGGTACGATTAATCCTCAACAAAGGTTATCAACACTACCAAGGTTCCAGCCAGCTGAAAGAAGAAGGAAATGAACACGTAAATGAACATCGTGGTCGGCGAGGCTCCACCTTCAAGAACGTATGTCGCAGCTCACGCGATAATAAGAAGCTGCCAACCTCCATGAACAAAAGCTCAGAGAATCGGGAAGCTCGCTACCACTCCTCAAATTTTTCGTAACACCACCAACGCATCCCCGAAGAACCCGAAACACAAGTAGGCGTACCGGCCCTAACCCCCGCAGCCAGAGAAAAGATACTCCTGCTGACACAAAGAAGAATCCAAAAGACTGCATGGGCCGCAAGTGTGCCAGAGCTGGAAGGAGTTAGAAAAGATGAAAGAAAAATGACAATAAAGAAGAAGTTAAGGAAGCTCCGAAAAGAAGAAGCACCTGAGAAAAGAAAGAAGGAGTGGACAGAAGAATATCCAAGGCTCTGCATCAGATCTCCATTTCCACAGAGATCACAGAAATCAAAGATAGAGGAGGCCAGAAGGTTTTTGAAACCTTCTCGGCTAGAGATCAAGATGCCTCTTACAGAAGCAGACTGTGATGCCACTCTTATCTCAAAATTCATATGACATACTGAACAAGAAAAGAAAAGATAAGAAGGGGATCAGGAATCTCAATCGCATTTGCGCAGACGCCTAAACTCCGGGTGTCCGCTGACTACTCATTAACCATGGAATCTATACATCTCGTATCACGAGACGCATACCTGAGTAAAAATAGCCTCTTGGGCCCACAAACCAATACTCAAAATAATTATCTCAACTATATTCTCATAGTTATCATGTTTGTTCTACAAAAAGATTTATACATATTTACAAAATATTTACTCCAAAGCCCACATTTCGCTTTCTTCAAAAGATACCCCATCACAGAATCACCTCCCCGATAGTCCTCGCACCGAAAGGGGGTCCTGACGACTGAAGCAGCTGAAAGTTCAGAAAGTTTTCCAAGGGTTACTTCCCACCTAAATGCATACGCAATGGCATATATAGTCTAATCAATCACATTTCATACAATTATTTTCTATATGAAATGTCTATATCACGATGAGATGCTTAATCTCATGCTCACCATACACCGAGTCCCAACCGACTTCACACCCGAATGCCAAATGTGAAATAAACCGGGGCCACACACCCTCGACTAAACCATTGGAAAACCCTCCACCCATTTATCAAAAAACTGATTTTGATTCTTTCCTTTATTTTCATGGGCTACTCTGATTTCCTGGGTTTACACCGTAGGATCGCCAGACGCCTTTTCAACATTTTCACGAACTCGCATCGTCTGATTCATGTCTAACCGTGAATAACCCAGGACTTTCACCCTGGGACGACCCCAACTTGTTCGCCTAAAACATGTAATTTATCATCTGACTATTTACACTCGCGAATCTCTACCTTCGACTTTCACCCCATTTTTCCCGAAGTTCACGACTCCATTCACCAACACCGATGAATAAACCTTACCCCGCACCCACACCCGACATGACGCGATGTGACCGCGTGGGCATATGAAATGCATGATGCCACGCATTTTCCTCATGTTACATGCATGAACGAAAGCACTACATGAAACATTTACAAACCATGGAAAATTATAATTTATACATGTAACTACCTCCATGCAAAACATATTAATACATCAAAAGCATGCATCAATATAACATTTCCACACACCGCATGTTATTCAAGCAAGCCATAGCCTCAACTGAACCATTCAACAGTGGTACCTCACGGTCCCTTCACAAACATGAACCATATCGTTCCAATCATCACATCTCATCAACAAATCACAACATCTAGAAACTTTCGCCTAAAGAAACCCTAACTCCCACAATCATGCAACCCAATATGAAATCCATACCCTTAGTCCCAAGGCTCGAACTAATTCACACGGCTCTCACGGCCTCCCACAACCCCTACCATTATGTTTTGTTAAAGTAAAACCAAGTAGAAATATCCTACCTCGAGCTCATTTCAACTCCAACTTCGCGTCCACATCATCCCACCGCGCAACGACTTTAGTACTCGAACTTTCGAATCCGACCGCTCAAACCCGGAAAATCCTCCTTTTCCCTTTCTTTCCTTCTCCTTTTCTTCCTTTTCTCTACGTATTCTTCCCTTTCCTCTTTTTCCTTCCTTTCGCTCTTTCTATTCCTTTTTCTCTTTTCTCATTTTTCCATTTTCTCTTCTCCTTATCGGGGTCATCATTTTCTCACCCTTTTGGAGGAACTATTCACAAACAGGTAAATTCTCCTCCTCATACCAAATCGCGGCCCCCATTTTTCCCATAATTTCTTTATTTCCATAAATCCACTTAATGACATCACGCACTCAAGTGTTTCAATGCGAGCCATAATCCCTTCTCCCACACGGCTAATCAGGAGCCATTACTTTTAAGGCCAAGTGTCACCTTTCTCAGGCCGTGGCATCCCCTTATCTTGCCATGTGTTTATCCGACACCCCACGCCTCGAAAACGGAATCTCGACCACCTGGACCCAACGAAATTCGACGCAGAGCCACCCTCGCGAGACGATTTCAACCCGAGAAGTCCATTTGGCCATCCAGATCTAGAAAATTCTGGATTTTCAACCTAAATTTCTATTTACCCTTTTATCCAAAATTCTGATTTTCTTGGTTTCACATTTCTCCCTTAAAAGAATTTCGTCTCGAAATTCCACCCACACACATATGCAATCACATGCACATGCTTCCCTACCGTGAGCAGAATCCTTGAGATCTTAACTCACCGTCTACATATATGCAACTTTCACCCTAATTCATAGGGAAGAATTCCCCGAACACTGACTCTCCCAGAGGCCCCAACCTCCAAGCCCAAACCTACCACACAAGATGCAATAATAATGAACATAATGCACCCATCAACACATACAGGAGTAGAAACATACTGCGTGATTCGCTGATCTCGACGCCGTTCTAAGACCATAAACAGTAGACACGCCCCCTGTCCCGGGTCCCAAACAGGAGCCCAGACCGACTCGACCCATACCGCCCTCTCGCTCGGTCCCAGACCGGGCCGAAGGCGCCAGGTAAGACCCTCCCCGCAACGGAATCGACTTCACCCACACTCCGGAGCGAAGGAACAACCCCGAAACCCTCGTCCCGTCCCAATCGCGACCGGACCTGCACCACCAAAACCCTGAGATCCCTACCTCCGTGGGCAATCCCTCTTCATATGTCCAGCCGATGGCAACAAGCATGTCACTCCGCCCGGGCCGCCTCGCATTCGTGGTTTCAGGAACTGCAGGTTTCCTCCATTCTTTCCCGACTCGAAGAAGACTGATCTCCCTTCCTCTTCCCACTGCAGCTCGTATCCCGAATGCCTCAGGCATCCTCAATCTCTCTCTCTCTACGGTCGTGGCTGTCCCAACCATGTAATCCATATCCCGTAGAGCCGGAGGCTCACATCCTACCCCTAATGGACAACTTCAAATTTCATTCTCAAACCTCTCGATCGCCATGTTCATGCCACATACACAAGAACTGCTAACTCCGTGAATCTGGGGCCACATATCCATCATCGCACATCGCCCTCGCCCGCCTCTAGGAAGTCCCGAAGCTTGCATGTCTCAGCCTCGAAAATACTTACCCATGAACAGCCCGAAACGCCGCTCATGTCATAGCCTTCTATATCTCTGTGGCCCTCGCCCATCTCCACCATACCACCCGGGCCTCGCCTCTACTGAATGCACGGCCCGATCCCGGCGTGACGGAGGTGATCTCCATAGCCTCCAATATGTTCTCAACCCGCATAAACTAATGGTCCAAGCACCATCTGCCCCTCCCGAGAATGCTTCCGGGAGGATGATGACCAACCCTCCGAGGTTACTCTCCGACTCCCCGACCACCCGTCATGCTCGCCCGAGCGCCAAAGAAACCACGCCATGTTTCACGCCCAGCAAAGGCCTCGCCGAGTAACACCGGTGGATGGTCGATGCCGGTAGCCTCGACTAGTACCAGACTAATTTCTGCCCCGCCCTCTTACTTGCCATCTACGTCAAATGGCACACATTCATTAAATTTTTCACTCATTCCAACTAGCAATGCACCTGCCAATTATTAACAGACTTTACAACCATGAATTTACCCATTCATTTCCTAAGCGGTGCGAATTGCCAACCACTCATAAATAAATTCAAAACTTTCATATTCGTTTCCTTATCCAAATCCCTAAGGTCATAATTCTTAACCTTAGCATTTACCCTTTTCCCTATACGCATTACACCATGCATATAATTTCTTACGCAATAACCGCGCAATCACAATTCCCATATACATCATACCGTGTATATGACCTTTCACGCAATTTGAAACACAAATTACGCAATAAAATAAAAAAAAAACATGCAACATTAACTTCAATGTAGTATCTCTAAGGCTCAAACACAAATTTTTGAGACAATTATTCATACAATCGAAAAATAAAATTTTTCATTATTACCAAGTCGATGTGACGAGTAATAAATGCAATATAAATATCTTATATATTAAATCACCCACAAGAAAATTTTAAAAATTTTATACTCTTTTTTTTTTTTTTTTTTTTTTTACACCAGAACAAAGTGTTCATGAACAAAGGTCCATGAACAAGGCTCAACAAAGGACTCCGAACAAAGGCACTCCGCACCAGCAAACCGCCCCATGTCGCACCTCAAAGGATGTCGCACATCCTTTCCTCCCGATCGAGGCTGTGTCGACCTCAAATGATGTCGCGACCCTAAAAGTTTAACAGGTCGTCGCGACGCATCCCATGTCGATTCTCCCTTCCGCTCAGCCAACTACCCCAGGTCGTGACTTCACTTCGATGTCGCGACATCAAGGTAGCGCTGCAACCATGCCGCGACACGCAACCCGTGTCACGACTCGAACGACCAGCTTCGCGTCGCGACGCCAACCCCATGTCGCGACATCCCGAAGACTAAACCCATGTCGCGACTCAGATCGGGCCCATGTCACGCCCATGTCGCTGATTCCTCGCAATGATGTCGCGCGACATCAAGCCCGCACAACCCCTTTCTCGCAGCCGCCGCGACGCCCATGTCGCACCTCCTTTGCAGCCACCCATGTCGCGACCTCACTTTGATGTCGCGACATCACCCCACCGACCAAAACCTGTGTCGTCCATCCTCGAGACCTCGTTGCACCCAAACAGTCGCATATCGCCATTCTTCCCGGGTCGCGACCACGCTCCGCTATCACTGTGTCACGACTGTCAGTGTCCTCTAACCTCGCAACGATTTATTTTTTTTTTTTTCATCCAAAGAGCCTTTTTTTTTTTTTTTTTTTTTTTTCACTACTTCCATTGATGCAAAGAGCTTCCAACTCCATCGTCATAAACTCAAAATTTAAGAGTTGAATTTCAACTCTTTTCCATGCATGAAAATCGGAACAACCTTCCTGCACTTCACAACACCCATCCACTCATGACCAAAAAATGAACACGCCTTAAAATAAATTTTTTTTTTTTTTTTTTTCAATTTTCCAGCCTTCCTTCTACTCCTAGCAAGATGCGGAGTTAACATCGCTTTACTAATTTCTAAATTTCTAGAACTTTAATTACAACTCCTTTTTTCCTTGTGAAAATTGAATAATTTCCTGCACTCCACAAATCCCACCGTGCATGTTCAAAACTGAGCACTGCCTGCAAAAATATATATATATATATATATATATATATATATATATATTTTCGCGGTTTGTTGTTTTGATCAAGCTTTTGCCCATAATTTATGGAATATAATCGTAGGTGTTCAATACCCTCCTATGCTATTCACCTAGCATATAATTTCACACACCATAAATAACACGCAATTCAACACATCACATTTAATTCACCAAATGTAACACCGATGTACGACCCATCCCCCGCCCATCAAGTCCTGTGTATATCAGAGATACCTAACTCTACACTCCAAGATCACGCCAGTTTCAAGTCCTCAAAGCCCTAGGTACCGTGTGGTACCCAAGCTTTGATACCATACCGTGACGCCCCAAACCCGTGTCCGCTGGACACCCGTCAGCACCCCGAAATTCATACATCTCTCGCATCACGGACGACACCGAGCAAAAATAAATTTCGCCCACAAACCAATACTCAAAATAATTATCTCAACTATATTCTCATAGTTATCATGTTTGTTCTACAAAAAGATTTATACATATTTACAAAAATATTTACTCCAAGCCACATTTTGGCTTTCTTCTCAAAAGATACCTCTACTGCGTACCGTCTCCCTGGATAGTCCCTGTACCTGAAAGGGGGTCCCACGACGGGGTGAGCAAAGCCCAGTAGAAAGTTTTCCTACAAGGTTACCCCACGAAAATGCATATGCAATGGCATATATAAACAATCAATCACATTTCATACAATTATTTTCTATGAAATGTCATATCATGCATGAGATGCGACCCTCATGCTCACCACTGAGTCCCAACCGACTTCACACCTCGGAATGCCAAATGTGAAATAAAACCACTACACACTCGACCAAACCATTGGAAAACCCTCCCAATTTATTTATCAAAACTGATTTTGATTCTTTCCTTTATTTTGTGGGCCACGGATTTCACACCGTAGGACGCCGCACACTTTTCAACATTTTCACTTAACTTGCATCGGCTGGATTCATGTCTAATGCTGAATAACCGGGACTTTTCACCCCGGGGATCGATCTCAACTTCGTCTTCAAAACATGTAATTTTATCATCTTGATCAGTTTACACTCGTGATCCCTATCTTGACTTTGTCCCATTTTTCCCAGTTCACGACCCATTCACCAACACCGATGAATAAACCTTACCCCGCACTCATCTCGAATTCGACGCTGATGTGACCGTGCATATGAAATGCATGATGCCAATGCATTTTTCTCATGTTACATGCATGAATGAGCACTACATGAAACATTTCATAAACCATGGAAAATTATAATTTGTACATATAATCTACCTCCCATGCAAAACATAATAATACATCAAAAAGCATGCATCAATATAACATTTCCATACACGTATGTTATTCAAGCAAGCTTTGCTAACACACAACAAGGCTCAACTGGGAACTTTATTCTAACGTGGTACTCACGGCCCTTCACACAAACATGAACCACAGTTCAACCATCATCATCTCATCAACAACATAAATATCTAGAAACTTAGTTTCTAGTAAACCCTAACTCCCACAATCATGCAACCGATCATGTAAATCCATAATTTCTTAGTGATAAAGAAAGAATTGGGTTTAAAAGATGAAGGATCCAGGAAGTCTTACAATTCCTTGCATCATCAGGAGTCGACCTGTAAAGCCTTCAGACTCAGATTAGTGATAAACTTGATGTTCTTTCACTACAATTGTTTGGGGGAGGTTATTCCACTACTATTACTCTTCAAATGGCAAATGTGATCGATGGTGAAAACCCGGCTGAGTCTGGGAAGATGCTGGTCACCGTTGGGAAATTTGTTTTCCCGCAGATCACTCATTCGTAGATACGGAAGAAGATTCACAAGTACCCCCGCTATCAGGGGAGACTGGCCCTAGCCACTCGGAGCCGCCTCTCGACGTATGCAAAAAGGAGTTCTTACCTTGAGGTTGAGAGAAAGTCAGCTCAACTTGACTAAAGCATGCAGAATATAGACATAGACAAGAGAAAATTGCAAATGTAGTCGATGATGTCAATAATTACAACCCCGATGTTCACAATGATTGTAATGCTCAAATTTCTATCAATGAAAAGAGATAAATCTCAAAGATATTGAAGATGACTACTCTGATTGTCCATACAACAATTTTCATTCTATAGAAACTGTGTTGAGCTTGAAGCAAAACAGAAATGACAAAGGAGAAAATAATGAAAAAGGGGAAACTCATCAAGAAACCAGTGAAGAGGGGCTAGTGTTGAAAGAGTTGCCTAGTCATTTGAAGTATGCTTACTTAGAATCACCAAAGAGAAAACCAGTGATTATCTCTCGCTAGACTCAAGGATGCTTCGAGGAACAGAGGTTGCTGAAAATCTCTGTGAAGCATAAAGGTCATAGCTTGGTCCATTGAAGAGTCAAGGGTATCACCATCAATTTGCATGCACAAAATTCTGCTAGAAGAAACTTCAAAGCCATCTGTAGAACATCAAAGGAGATTGAATCCAGTGATGAAGGAAGTAGTCAGGAAGGAGGTACTCAAATTACTGAATGCTGGTTTTATCTATGCAATTTCAGATAGTCCATGGGTGAGCCCAGTCCATGGTTCCAAAGAAGGGTGGGTTTATCGTGTCCGCAATGAGAAAATGAATTGATTCCAACAAGAATGCTGGACAGGATGGAGGGTATGCATTGATTACGTGGTGAGTCGAACACAACCACCGTAAAAGATCATTTCCTCAGTTCTTCATTGATAAGATGTTGGATGATTAGCAGACACCCTATTTTTGTTTCTCGGATGGGCATCAGGATACAATCAGATTGCCATCGCACCCGAGGACCAAGAGAAGACCACATTCATGCCCATATGGTACCTTCGCTTAAGGATGCCACTGGGGCCGTAATGCTCCGCCATTCCAAAGGTATGATGTCAATATTTCAAGACTTGGTTGAAGAGGTTATGGAAATTTTTATGGATGACTTCACCGTATGGATCCGCTTGATCGTTGCTCAAGAACCCGGAAACAAAGGCTTCAAAGATGCCAAGACAAACAATAAATACCGAATTGGGAAAATGCCATTTTATAAATGTATAAGGTATTGTTCTTGGGCATAAGATTTCTGCTACGGGACTTGAGGTAGACTAATCCAAGGTATCAATTATCAAAACTCTTGCACCACCTACCACAAAGAAAAGCTACAGCTTTCTCGCATGTCGATTTTATAGGAGATTCATCAAGGACTTTCTCAAAATAAATGCACTAATTATGCAGACATCGAGAAGGATACAAGGTTTAATTTTGACACTGGGTAAGGCTGCTTTGAAGAAATCAAGATCAAATTGGTTCAAGCACCCATAATGGCTGCACCGTAATGGGATCGTGATTTGAAATAACGGTGATGTTAAAAGATTTTGCAAGCTGGAGTCATTCTAGGCAAAGAAAGGAGAAAATATTCAGACCATATACTATGCTAGTAGAACCTTCAATGAAGCACAAGAAAATTACTCTAATAACTGAAAAGGAGATGCTAGCCATAGTATCACAGAAAATTCAATACATTCTAGGATCCCATATTATTATTATTCATACTGATCATGCAGCAATCAAGTACTTGATGTCAAAGAAGGAAGCTAAGCCAAGATTGATAAGGTGGGTGTTGCTATTGCAAGAGTTTGACTTGAGATCATGATAAAGGGGTGTGACAATGTGATAGCGATCACTTGTCAAGAGTAGAAAGAAGAACTCAATAAGAAGAGAAAGTAATATTATCAGAGAACTTCCCAGACGAAAAAGAATCGTTTTTTAAAGCTTCTTCCAACTTCCATGGTATGTCGATATTGTGAACTATTTAGCCTTGTGGAGAAGTTCCTCGCACTCGCCCACCAATGAAGAGGAAACTCAGAACCGACAGCAGGTATTGGTGTTTGGATGATCCACTATTATTTAAAAGAGGTGCCGACATGATAATAAGAAGATGTGTGCTTAAAATGAACAAGGAAATATTCTCGAATGAATGCCATGCATCACCATATGGGGCATTTTGAGGAGAAAGAACAAGCCCACAAGATACCTAAATCCGGATTTTATTGGCCCACCATTCGAGATTGTGTCGAGTGGGTTAAATTGTGTGATAGATGCCAAAATACGTAAACACAAGAAGAGAAATGAAATGCCCCAAAGGTATAATGGTGGGTGCAAATTGGATGTAAGGAATAGATTTTATGGGACTATTCCCACCATCATTTGGGAACCCGTACATACGCTTAGTAGTTTAATATGTTTCCAAATGGGTGGGAAGCAAGGTTTCAACCAAGGAATGATGCTAATACAATTGTGAGCTTCTTGCAAAAAAATATTTTGAGCAGATTTGGAACACCTAGAACTATCATTAGTGATGGGGGAAGCCATTTTGCAAACAAAATATTTGCAAAACTCATGAGCAGGTATGGGATCAAGCATGTAATGAGTCTAGCTTATCATCCCCAGACTAATGGACAAGCAGAAATTTCCAACAGGGAGATTAAAAGAATACTTGAAAAGACCGAGCTCAAGGTAAAGGATTGGTCTTCCAAACTCGACGATGCACTGGGGCTTAAGGACTCCGTGATACAAAACTCCCATTGGAATGTCCCCATGGCTGTAATTGTTTTTGGTAAACCATGTCACCTACCTGAATTGGAATACAAGGCACAAATCATCAAGAAGTCAACTTCGCATTTTAAAACCGCAAGGAGGAGAGATCGCCCAACCGTTTGAACTGAAGAATCGAGAAATGAAGCCTATGATAATGCGAATCTACAAGGGATAAGACAAAGAAATGGCACGATCAAAGGATCCTAAGGAAAGAGTTCGTGAGCAGGGGAATGTGTCTTTAACGTTTAATCAGACCCAATTGTTCCTGTGAGGTGTTGAACTAAATGGAGCACTATACACAAGTGGTGTCAAGCAATACATTTGGAGCAGTGACATTAAGGACCGATATTGGAGAAGAATTCAAAGTCAATGGACAGAGACTGAAGCATTATCTAAGCAGGGAGGAAGGAATAGAAGAGCTCAGTTAACTAGAAAGAAGAAAGAATCCAAAACAAAGAAGTCCAAATTTAAGGACTCAAATCGAAAACAGCCGGAGGCAACCCATAGAAATTTAGTTTATGCTTAGATTTTGGAAATTTTTTTTTTTTTTTGTCGTAATTTGTTTTGATTAGTTCTTATAGTTAGATTTAATTTTGAGAAGTACTATAGTTTAATTAAATTTTTGAATCATGCAAAGAGGCTCAAGGCCGAAAGACATGAAGTGAGAAAAGTACCTGTGACACCTCCAAAGAATTCTTTGCAAATGTCAGCGACATGAACAAAGGGGGTAAATTCTTTCTTCCCTTAAACTAAACCCGTGAAAGAGGAGGAATTGTTTGCTGAATTTTCATTGAGGTCTAGATTACTAAAGGAATTTAAGTTTTTTGCATCATTAAACTAGTGGGCAGGTCGACATAAACAAAAATCTTGAGAACAAAAAGTCACGATACGGGGCAAAGTAATACCTGTATTCTAGTTATGTCGCGACAAACTTAGTATGTCGCGACAAAGAGGGTCAGTGCCAACTACTCACTCTTCTAAATGCCCTAAACTAATGTCTTAAATAAAAGTGAAAGGAATTGATGTCGCGATGTTTAATTTATGAAATAATAATTAGCCCACAAAACTTGATTGAATTGGTAAATCGTTGGAGAACTTTTTCCCACCCGCCTCCACTTTCCGTAAAACCGCGCTCATCTCCTTCCTTCTCGATTCTCAATTCCCCGAACCCTAGCTCAAAATCTTCAGAAAACTTTCCTTCCGTTTCAAATGGCTGAAACCTCAAACCTTGTCCCTAACCTGGAAGAGATCATGGAGGAATATGTACAACCAGAAGAAGAAATTGGCAGAAGAACTCCGATGAAGAGATGCCCATGCTAATTCGTAAGCACCACTTCAGCTTCAAGAAAGAACTGACAAGAGAAAGGAAAAGCAAGAGAAGAAGAAGTAGAAGATTTGTGTCAGAGGAAGCTTATTCCAACTCGGAAGAAGTACTACGCCTCAACAAGGGGGGTTCAGAGCAGAAGAAGATCTTAAACCCTATTACCCTTTCTTCAAAGAGATGATTGAACAAAGAGGTTGGGAAGCTTCACGACATCAAAAGTCAGGCTACACAGCAGTAGTGAAAGAATTTTATTCAAATATGGTAGGCAGAAAGATAATACTACTGCCGTAGGAGTGTGGGTACTATATGGAGCCAAGGCCATTAACGGTTTATGGAATGGCAGGCACAGCATGGGTCCAAGTTCAAAAGCTCTTGAAAAACCCGACTTTAAGAAGATTGCCAAAAGCTCACCGACTCGAAAAGCACAACTGGGACAAGGAAGGAGGACCAAAACCCCGATCAGAGGGAAGCTCATCGAGGAGGCTAAGGTATGGCTCATTTCTCGTCTGCTTTGGTCCCAACAAAGCACGCACAAAGGAGAGAGCAGAAGCAACATGTCAGATGCTATTCAAGGGTACAAGCTCAATGTAGGAATAATAATTGAAAATTTATACCCAGGTACCATGAAGGAAATAAGAGAGGGTCGATCCTCTACCCAAAGAACAATAACTGCTGGCGTTTAGCAATGGGTGAAGGGAGTCTGGGAAGAAGAGGAAGAAGTCCCTATGACATCACCACTCCTACTAACAGGAGTAAGCAAGGGACCCAGAAACCAAAAGAAAAAGGGGGTGTTGATTGAAACAAGAGAAGAAACTCCAACTGCAAGACAAGAAGAGGAGAGTACAGAAACTCCTCCTGAAAATAATACTTTCACATTTGCGACAACGGCGGCATGATGAAAGAAGCTCCCAGAGATTTCTCCATCCCCTTAGCTAGTTTCACTTCTATGCAAAACAGAATATCTTTATGATGAGAAGGGGCTCAAGGGGAGTATAGGAGAACAATTCATCAATGGAGGTCCTCCATGCCATCCAAAAAAAGATGGAAGAAAGTGGAAAAGAGCCGAAGTCGCAAATAAGAATTGGGAAGAAATTTTATGAAAGAGTTAAAAAGAAGAGATCAAGAATGGAAGAAGAACTACAAAGAAGAGAAGAACAGATGAAAGAGGTTCTTCAAAGAGCAAAGAGAGGACTTCAAGAAGAAATGAAGGAAAGAGATCGCGATCTTCTACAGAAAACTGTCAGTCATGAAGCTTTTTATAACAATCAGCTTGAGCGTGGATTCTCAGCTCCTAACCATCACGTGAAGAAAAAGCGAGGTAGAACAGAAGTCAAATTGGGAGAACAGATCAAAGTGATTCAAATTTTATACAAGTCTCACAAAAAGATTTTGAGAATAAACTGGATGATGTAGACAAAGCAAAGGATGCTGAATCCTACAGGCAGAGAGAATGGCTAGAAAATTTGGATTTGATTAATAACAATCTTTCCAAATTTCTGGAAGTAATGACTGAAATGGAAAACACAATGAATGGCTTGGGGAAAAGACAAGATGAGCTAAACAAGAAGGTTGATCTCTCCAATGAGATCTTCATTGAAGATCAAGTTGAGAAGGAAACTACAAAGAGAAATAAAGAAGAGAAATGAAACTCTCCATTCTGAAATTTCATTCGGTACCTTGCACTGATCCCCTAATATCTTTGCTGCCTCTTCCAAAAGAAAAAGATAGACTTCTTCCCAAGCTGACCTTCCTTATTCTCCAAAGCCCATACAGTTGTATCCAACATTTGCAATTGAATCAGAAATAAAATGATAAATTTGAATTGAATTGTTGTGTTACCTTGGTTTGTTAAATTTTGTGTTGCTTTGTGGTCGTATAATTGGGAAAATAAAAGTAGGAATTAGTTCAAGAATAAAACTGCCGAGATGTAATGAGTCGAATCGAATAGCAATAGGATTAGAATAAGTCGATCAGAGAATAAGGGCCAAATGAATACAATGATTGAAACACAAAGTGCAAAAGTGACTTAAGTTTAACCGATAAGTCCTGCACAGAGGAAGGTAATAATAATAGAAGGAACAAACATATTTTTCGAGTCAGGTACCGAACAAGAAGTCAAGGGTCCCGTGAATATCAATTAATTTAACTACCTCAACAAAAAAATAAGTCAAGGAAACTCATGGTTAGTCACAACTTATTCACCAAATTCTAGAATTTGTTAGGATTATTGATTGAGGCGAACCAGTGATACAAATGACAAGAGATGACGTTGTGCCATTCTCGATAGTCTGAGCCATTCTAACTATCCTCATTCATATGCCGAAGCATATACCTTAGTTCCGTAAATTGAGCTGAAACAAGCTATTTTTCAAAATAAGCCAATGGAAACCCCAACCCATCCTAAAAAATCAATCCTTCAAGAAGAACCCATGATTACCCAGAATTCGAGGAGAAAGGAAAGAAATGGAAGCTTTGGGAGTATATGTTTGAGGAACTCAAGGAGAAAATATAGAAAAAAAGGGAAGGAAGAGAAAGGCAAAAGAGCGAAAATGCAATGGAAAAGAAAGCTTATAGGATAAGTTTTATCTCAGCCTAACCCTCAACAATAGTTCTTAGGGGTGTTTTAAATACCTAGCACCCTAATGCCATCGGGTATGGGAGCTACCAACCCCAAAGTTCAAGAGTGTTAGAAAGCCTAAAAAGGTAAAACATTGCACTATCCTTAAATGGCATAAACAAAGGAAATTTCCCGCTTGAATTACAAGTGAGAACAGGGGGCATACAAATTAATTCACAATCAAAGAGATGTCCTAAACATGAAGTTTAGGGGAGTTTATTAAAGAAACTACAAGAAAGAAAGGGCAGTAGAGAGAGGATAGAAAAGGGTTCAGGGTAATCTTAACCTAAAAATTCCTTCCATCCTACCCATTACCCAAGCTTAACAATATAATCCCAAAAGACCTAATTGATCTTGAAAGCTGGAATTACCTACATTAGTGGAGATCAATATGAACAACAACCCTATGGAATTTGGAAAATATGGAAACAATCAAAACTGTGAAGGACTTTAGGGAGTTTAGTGACTCATTATGAAGATGAGAAAGGAAAATAATTTGTTATTCAACAGGATCTAATGATTATGTTGTTTGTAAAACAATTTCAAATGGGGCTTTAGTTTTGTATACTATAAAGATTAAAAACTAACTTGAACTGACTTGCCAGATGTACAGAAAAACAATGCACTCCTTGTATTTCAATCAAATTGAATGCTACTGCAAAACAGAACAAAAAAATGTCCTTTTTGTTTGAGGACAAACAATTCTTTCTTTCCTTTACTTCGGCGACAAGCAAAACTTCTTTAAGTTTAGGAGTTTGATGAGCTTAAAAATTACCTATTTTTAATCCATTTTTCTGTTTGATTTTCATCTGAAAAGGAATAATTAATATGCAGAAATATGAAGAAATCACTAATTGTTATTATGTGGAGTGTGAAAGAGCAAGAAAGTGAGAAAATGCAATTGGTGGAGGAAGGCAGTAAATGGCAGGCGTAAATGACAGCAACGGGTTAACTAATGTTGCGCTGGTTTGCATTGGGCTTCTAGTTATGATGTCACGACATCAGAAATTGAAGGAATGATGCGTGCTGCGACATGGATCACAAGTTAGGGCAAATGAGGTTTAACCAGAGATTATGAATGATGTCGCGACAACATCGCGAGCACGTGATAAAGTGTCATGTCGCATATACGAGGCGACAAGAGAAGCGCTTTGAAGCTATGACAGGTTTGAAAAGATGAAACTGTTGTGACTTAGGCTGTTGTCGCGACAGAAGACTGACGTCGCGACACCAAAAGCAACCAGTTGAAGCCTCCAGAGTCATAAGTTGATGTCACGATACAGAGAGATTACCGTCGCTACATACACGGCTCTACCAAGGCCAGCCCTTGCTGATGTCGCGACAAGAGATCGATGTCGCGACATCAGGAAGACTTCAGTTGAAAGCTGCAGAGACTTAAGTTGATGTCGCGACAAGAGATTTGGCGCGCCGCGACATCGAAGACTTCGCTGAAAGTCGAGAGACTTGTTGATGTCGACAGTTAGATCGATGTCGCGCGGCTGATCGTGAACGAACAATTGAAACCGCAGAGGCATAAAGTGATGTCGCGATAAGAGATTGATGTCATGGCATCAAGAAGACTTCGGGCCGTCGCAACGACATGATGATGTCGCCGATATTGATTCCTTGTCGCCATAAGACGCCTTCAGAAAACAGCGAATGTCATGACTTATTGATAAATGCCGTAACAAGTGCCACCAACAATGTTTCAATAAGGGATTTGATTTTTGTCACGACCGAACAAGAATACGGGCTACCCACTTGAATCCACAAAAGAATGCATTGGGATTAGGCCCAACCTGAGAAACCCTATAAATAAGCAAATGGTACCCAGAGAAAACAGGCGGTAGCGGCGTAATCCAAGATCCGGGCAAATCATCGCTTCATATTTTTCTTTCTTTCTTTCTTTTTCTTTTCTTTCTTTTCTCTTCGGGTTCTCGGGCCGTTATAGATTAGATTGTTTTCATTTTTTTATTTTGTTTTATTTTCGATCCCGGATGTTATCATTAAGCGTAAGGTTTCAATGCGCACTCCATTCTTTCAAATTACTACCCCTGGACACCTGCTTTTGAAGTTCAGACAAATTCCTGAATCTCGACTCTTCCGCTTCAAATTGCAGCTGTTCTTATGATCGCAGGAATGTCAGAAGTGTGTAATCCAGTAATTAAGAAACCCAAATGCCTATATTAAGAGAACATATCGTCGAATTTATCTTTTCCTTATAGTTGTTTTCAAAGAAATTGCGGAATTCAGCCATGAATTTACTTCAAGTTATGGGTTTAATGCTTTGACCACACGCTCTTATACCCGCTTTAAGATTTTGTTTATCAGTTTCCGATTGGCTAGGAGGTCCCCGAGTGACACAGAGAATACATTCCCGAGAGTTATGAACATTTTCAAGGCATATTAACCTCGTTTATTAGAGATCTAATGAGCTTTGTAAGTTTATTTAGATAAATCCTCTTCTCACTTGAAATCAAGAAAGAGTTGAATGAGTTATCAATTTAAACAAGCAGAGAGTCCACCTTAATTGGAATAGTGAAGCCAATCTCGTGTTAGCTTAGATCTAATCAAGGAGAGGGCGATCTATTCTAATTTAGAGGAAGAGTAACCAGAAGTCGTATCCTGTTTCGACCGATAACTCGGGAGCTAAGGTTTACAAATTCCATAAACGGGTATGAAGTATCGCAAAAGAAATACCTGCATTAAGGAAATTCCTATTAAAAGTAGTTATCTAATTTCTGCCTTGAAAGAATCAGAAAATTAGATAATGAATCAGAGTGTGGAGAGATTCACCAGACGCTAAACACCTTGGACAGATTTTAAAACCTGAAAGATACGCTAATGACAAGATAACTACGTGAATTGATATTTCATAAATAGCAAGAATTTTAATGTGTCCTCTAAAAGATAACTATTCGCCTCAATTTATTTTCTTAACTATTCATTATTCTTTGCCTCTTACATTACAGCTATTTGATCGTCTTCTTTCCTTGCATTGTACATTTGGCAGCCTTCTGCCGGATCACAATGTCATGTTATAGTCCAAATAGTATGGAGCTTGGAGAAGTCAGGGTAGTTGATCTAGAATTCTTGAGATCTCAGGATCGATATCCTGACTTTATATCCATTTTATTACTTGTCGACTCGTGCACTTGCAGATTATTAAAGCCAAAAACCAAAATTGAAAATGATTAACTCTAGGAGATTTTTGGTTTATATAGTAGAAACTCAACAAGTTTTATGGCGCCATTGCCGGGGATTGGATAATAGTCCTTTGGTGATAGTGTCATAAATTTGTATAGGTGTTTTGGTCTCTCAACAAGCTTTATGGTGCCGCCACGGATTGGAGCAATAAATTTTCGTGATAGTGTCATAAATTTCCAAAGCAGTGTTTTATCTTCTTTCAACAAGTTTTATGGCTGCTGTCGGGATCGAAAGAATTTAATAAATCAATATTTAGACGAAAGAAGGAAAATGCTAATTTGGACATTTTGAAGAAAAAGAACAAAATAATTTTTCAAGCAAAGGGTTATTTTTAGCCACTAACCTTTAAATAAACCATATTGAAATATTTGTCAATTCGCACTAATCCTATTAATGTAAGTGTGTTTTGATCAGGAAAAATTTTAATGCATAGGAAATGTAATCGATCCGATTCCAAATGCATTACGTAATTAGAAAAAGAACACTCGTGCTTGAGAAAGATAAAGAAGGCGTAAAATCAACCACGCAAGTGTATGAAAGTACAGGATCGTAATGAAGTACATAGAGAAGCAGCCAGAAGGGGCCTCCAATCATCGATACTATGGAGGACTCTCTGAAGCCTATTATTCAAGATGAGTACTCAATCAGTGTGCCTGGGCCTATTGATGCAAATAATTTTAACTTAAACCAAAGACTAATTACAATGGTCCAAAGCAAAGATTAGTTTACTCGGTCATCCCAATCGAGACCCAAACGAGCATCCGGGAAGATTTCTCAGATGGCACATGTTGAAGTTGAATGGGGTGAGACTGTAAGTCATCAAACCGCACCTATTCCCATTCTAAGAGATACGAAGAGCCTACATGGTGTATGAATCTTACCATATGGTTCTCATGGATACTGGGAGGAGTTAGTAGAGGCTCACTTAGGTAGATTCTTTCCCCGTACCCTCACCTCGCATGAGGAAATCATTGTGTTTCAGCCAGGGGAAGATGAAAGCCCTCGTATGTTGCTCGGGGAAAGATTCAAACGGTTATCGAGAAGATGTCCAATGAATACGTGGGATGACCAAGACTCGATGGACATTGTATACCATGCCTTGTAAATGATGCATCAAAGGGGAACACTGATGCTTCAGTAGCCGGGAGCATTCAAACGAAAAAGTGCCGAAGAGGCAAAAGAGTCACCGAGGACCAAGAATGTAATATGAAAACCCTTCCGAGTTTTCAAGAGGAAACAAAGCAGAGTAGGGGATCGTTGAGCCGAGCAAGATGACAAATGCACGAGCTGTCAGATGCCATTATGGCCATGCTGGACAAGCAAGAAAGGCTGAAGACATACACCGCCCATGATAGGTGCCAGTTGAAAGAGAGTTATTGAGCAAGTACGAGAGCTAATGAAGAATAATTTATGATGTCAAGAGGTTAAGATCCGCGAGCCAAGAAACTACCATTTCAAACCCAATACTAACCTACCGGAAGACATTATCACCTGAAGATCAGGAACCAGAAAATTTCTCATATGGGCGGAGGGGTTTCACAAGGCCCAAGGCATGGATGTAATCCTCAACAGAGCACAACAACACCAAGGTTCCAAAGAATAGTGAGTAAGGAAATGAACACGTAATAGAATATCAAATGTGAGGAGGGCCTAATCTTCAAGAACGTATGCTGCGCCATAGGATAATAAGAAGCTTGAACCTCCATGAACAGTGCTCATAGAATTGAAGCAACCGCTACCAATTCTCAAATTTTCGTATCAATTCACCAATGCATCCTTTAAGAACTCCGGAAACACAAGTAGTAGCCGTCTCTAACCTTGCAAAGCCAGAGGAAAGATACCTTCCCAAGTGACACAGCAAGAATCCAAAAGACCGTAGATGGCTGCGGCAAATTAGGGATGTGGGAAGGAGTTAGAAAGATGAAAGAAAAAAATGACAAAGCAAAGAAAGAAGGAAGCCCAGAAAAGGAAGAAGCACTGGAGAAAAAGAAAGCAAGGAGCGGATGTGAAGAATATCCAAGGCTCTAGGACTGGCACCCCATTTCCACAGACTCCAGTAAATCAAAGATGAGGAGCAAATGCGCGTTTTTGAAAACCTTCGTGGTTAGAGATCGCGATGCTCCTTGATAGAAGTGGTGACTCAGATGCCACTCTATTCAAAATTCATGAAGGACATACTGATCAAGAAAAGAAAGATAGTAGAAGTTAAGGGATCAGGAATCTCACCGCATCATAAAGGCTGATAAAGAAAGAATTTTGCTTAAAAAGACGAAGGATCCGTGGAGTTTTACAATTCCTTGCATCATTGGAGGAGTCGACCTGCAGCTTCCTCTGCACTCAGAGCTAGTATAAACTTGATGCCTCTTTCTCAAGGTTAAGCAATTAAGTTCGGGGGAGGTTATTCACTATTACTCTTCAAATGGCAAACAGATTACCGGTAAACCTCAAGGAGTCTTGGAAGATGTAATGTCACGGCTGGGAAATTTGTTTTCCGTGACTTCATCATTCGACATGGAAGAAGATTCACAAGTACCCCGCTATCGTGAGACCATTCCTAGCTACTCGGAGCCGCCTTGATCGACATGCAAAAAGGAGTTCTACCTCGAGGGTCGAGAGGAAGCCACGCTTTCAACTTGATCAAAGCATGCGTAATATAGACATAGACAGAAAATTGCAAATGTAGTTGATGATGTCAATACCTACAACCCCGATGTTCACATGATTGTAATGCTCAAATTTCTATCAATGAAAAGAGATAAATTCCAGTATATCAAGATGACTACTCATCATTCATACAATGGGGCTTATCTCTAGAAACTGCGGCCGAGCTTCAAGCAAAAAAAACAAATGACAAAGGAGAAAATAATGAAAAAGGAAACCCCGCCAAGAAACCCAAGTGAAGAGGGGCTGTTGAAAGAGTTGCAAGTCATTTGAAGTAAGGTTTACTTAGAATCACCAAAGAGAAAACTGAAGGATTATCTCTCATCATGATGTCAGAAACGTGAGGTTAAGTCGAAAAATCTTGAAGCAGCACAAAGAGTCTATACTTCGTCCATCAAGAGTCAAGGGTATCGCCCATCAATTCCAGATGCACAAATTTCATGAAGAAACTTGTGCTGCCATCCGTATAACATCAAAGGAGACCGAACTGTGGACGGCGAAGTAGTCGTGAAGGAGGTACTCAATCATTAACGCCGTTTTATCTATGCAATTTATAGTCCTCGTGAGCCTACCATGTGGTTCCAAAGAAGGTGGGTTTACCGTGATCCGCAATGGAGGAAAATGAATTGATTACAACAAGAACAAAGGATAGATGGAGGGTATGCACGATTACAGAGTCGAACACGTACCCACCGTAGCATCATTTCCCTTGTCTCTTCATCGGGACGTGATGTTGGATGTGATTGAAGAGACACCTCATTTTTGCTTTGATGGGTACTCGTGATACAAGGCAATCGTATACTGTTATTGCACCCGAGACCAAGAGTAGCTATCACATTCACATGCCCATATGGTTCCTCGTCGTAAGGATGCCATTGGCCGGTAATGCTCCCGCTACACTCCAAAGGTGTATGATGTCAATACTTCAGACTTCGTTGAAGAGGTTATGGAAATTTTTATGGATGACTTCACCGGCGGTATGGAGATCCGTAGTTGATTCGTTGTTTCAAGAACCTCGGAAACAAGGTTTCAAAGATGCCAAGACAAAACGTTTAGCAATCGACCGGGGAAATGCCATTTTATGGTAACAGAAGGTATTGTTCGGGCATGTGGCCTCGCTACGGACCGGGAAAGTGCACTAATCCAAGGTATCCATTATCAAAACTTCTTGCACCACCTACCACAAAGAAAAAAGGAGTAAGAAGCTTCTGGGCATGCTGGATTTTATAGGAGATTCATCAAGGACTTCAAAATAGCCGCACTTCACTGCAGACATCGGAGTAGCTGACAGCAAGGTTTAATTTGATGACTTCTAGCGTCGCTTTCAAGAAATCAAGATCACCGTTCAAGCACCCATAATGGCCCAGCACTGCGAATGGGATCGTGATTTGAAATAATGTGTGATGCTAGTGATTTTGCACGGAGTCGCCCTGTGGCAAAGAAAGGAGAAAATATTCAGACCATATACTATGCAGTAGAACCTTCTAATGAAGCACAAGAAAATTACTCAATAACTAAAAGGGAGATGTTAGCCATATAGTATTTGCTTGTGAAAATTCAAAGTAAATACATTGCGGGGATCCCATGTTATTATTCATACCGATCATGCCAATCAAGTACTTGATGTCAAAGAAGTGCTAAGCCAAGATTGATAAGGTGGTGCCGCTATTGCAAGAGTTTGACTTGAGATCAAGGATAAAGGTGTGACAATGTGATAGTCGATCACTTGTCAAGAGTAGAAAGAAGAACCGGCCGACAGAAAAAGTACATAACGTAGAGAACTTCCCGTATGAAAGCAAATCGTTAGTTTCCTTCCAACTTCCACATGGTATGCCGGATATTAGAACTATTTAGCTGCGGAGTGCGCTTCCTTCGTACTTCGCCTACCAACGTAAGAGGAAACTCGTAACCGACAGCTGTGTATTATATTTGGGATGATCCACTATTATTTAAAAAGAGGTGTCGACATGATAATAAGAAGATGTGTGCCGTAAAATGAACAAGGAAATATTCTCGAATGAATGCCATGCATCACCATATGGGGGCATTTTTCGTAGAGTTAGTTCAGCCTCATAAGATACCAAATCTAGATTTTATCGCCACCATCATCTTCGTGAGATTGTGCCGTAGTGGGTTAAATTGTGTGATAGATGCAAAAGATTGGAAATATCGCCAGCCAGAATGAAATGCCCCTAAAAAGGTATAATGGTGGTGCAAATCTTTTGATGTATGGGGGAATAGATTTTATGGGAACTCGATTCTTCACCATCATTTGGGAACCTGGTACATACCGGCTACGCTGATTATGTTTCCAAATGGGTGGAAGCGCAAAGTGGGTTTGTCCAAGGAATGAGTTAATATTACCAGAGCTTCTTGCAAAAAAAATATTTTGAGCGTATTTCGGGAACACCCGTAACTATCATTAGTGATGGGGGAGGCCATATTTCAAACAAAAAATATTTGCAAACTCATGAGCGTGTATGGGATCAAGCATAATGAGTCTAGCTTATCATCCCCGCAATCAATGGACAAAACGTAGTAAATTTCAACGTAGAGACAAAGAATACTTGAAAGATCGGTGAGCTCAAAGGCAGCGATTTGGTCTTCCAAACTTGATGATGCACTGGGCTTATAGGACTGAGATACAAAACTCCCATTGAATGTGTCCCTGTTAATTGTTTTGGCAAACCATGTCACCTACCGAATTGGAATAAGCCAAGGCAATGGGTCATCAAGAAGTTTGAACCCATTTTTAAACTCGTAAGGGAGTGAGCAGACGCCCAATCGGCTCGAACCGGAAGAATTTCAGAAACGAAGCTCATGAGATAATGCTAGGAATTTGCCAAGGATGTTACGCAAATGGCACGATCAAAGGATCCTCGAGAAAGAGTTCGTAGTTGGGGAAACGGTGTTCTAATTGCACTGTAGACCCAAAATTGTTCCCGTGATTTGAAATCCAAATGGAGGGCCATACACGTGTTCAAGCAATACATTTGGAGCAAAGGACATTAAGGACCGATATATTTGGAGAAGAATTCAAAGTCAATGGATCGCAGACCGAAGCATTACTCCAAGCGTGGAGGAAGGAATAGAAGAGCTCCGCCAGTTATCTAGAAAGAAGAAGAACCAAAACAAGAAGTCCGCCTAAGGACTCAAAACCGAGCAATGACGGGAGGCAACCCTATGTAGTAATTTGGCTATGCTTTAGATTTGAATTTTTTTGTCGTAATTTTGTTTTGATTAGTCTATAAAGATAGATTTAATTTTTGAGAAGTTTAATATAAGGTTTAATTAAATTTTCTTGAATCCATGCAAGATGCGTCCCGCAAGGTCGAAAGACAGAGTGAGAAAAGCAAACCCAGACACTCCAGCCAGCAAATGTCACCTACGAACAAAGTTGGGGTAACTTTCTCCCTGCCAAACCTCGTGAAAATATGAGTGACTGCTTGTTGAATTTCTGATTGGAGATGCCTAAATAAATGTCTAAAGGAGTATAGGATTAATAAAAGGAATTAAGTTTTTGAGAGATCATTAAACTAAGGGCATAGGTCTGCGACATAAACGTAAAAATCTGAGAATGAAAAGTCACCGACATGGGGGCAAGCAATACTTCCAAACCTAGGTTATAAATGCCACGACAAACTTAGTATGTCACGACATAAAAGAGGGTCAAAAGTGCCAACCATCCACCTCTAAATGCTCCCAAAACTAATGTCTAACAAGTGAGGCGAAATTGATGTCGCGACAAGTTTAATTTAATGAAATAATACTAGCCCACAAAAACTTGATTGAATTGCACCGTTGAGAACTTTTTCCCACTCCCGCCCACTTTTCCGTGAAACCGCTCATCCTCCTTCCTTTTGATTCTCCTCACCTCAAAAACCCTAAGTTCTCAAAATCTTCGTGAAAATTTTCCTCTGCTTTCTCAAATGGCTGGAAACTCAAACCTTGTCCCTAACCCGAAGAGATCACGGGAGGAATATGTACAACCGTGAAGAAGAGGTCCGACAGAAGAATCGATGGAAGAGATGCCCACGTGGGCACCGTAAGCACCATATCGCCGTAGTTAAGAAAGAACGGACAAGAGAAAGGGAAAAGCAAGAGAGAAGAAGAAGTAGAAGATTTTGTGTCGAGGAAGCTTATTCCAACCTGAAGAAAGCACTACAATCAAACAAGGGGTTCGTAGCTAGAAGAAGACTAAACTCTATTACCTTCAAAGAGATGATTGAACAAAGAGGTTGGGAAGCTTTCTCACAAGACATCAAATGCCACACAGCCAGCAGAAAGAATTTTATTCAAATATGGTAGGCAGAGTTATCAACACCGTGTTCGTCTCGAGGAGTGTGGGTACCATATGGAGCCGCGCTGGCAACGAAGCCTATGGAATGGCAGGCACAAAGTTACGGGTCCGTTCAAAAAGCTCTTGAAAACCCGAATTCTAAGAAGATATTGCCAAAAGCTCACTGACGGAAAAGCACAACTGGGACAAGGGGAAGGAGGACCAAAAACCCCGACCGTAGGAAATTTCACCGAGAGGCTAAGGTATGGTTATATTTCGCTTCCTGCTTGGTCCCAACAAAGCATGTGTGTGCACGCGTGAGAGAGCAGAAGCAATTATGTTGTATGTTATTCTCAAGGGGGTACAAGCTCAATGTAGGAATACAATGCAGTACTCCTATAATGAGGTACCATGAAGGAAATAAGAGAGGGTTGATCCCTCACCCAGCAACAATAACCGTTTTATGTTTAAAGGCTGGGGTGAAGGGAGTCTGGGAAGAAGAGGAAGAAGTCCCTATGACATCACCACTCCTACCGACGTGTGAAAGCAAGCAAGTGGACCCTTAAAACCAAAAGAAAAAGGGGGTGTTGATTGAAAACAAGAGAAGAAACTCCAACCTGCAGAAGACAAGAAGAGAGGAGAAAGTACGTAAACTCCTCCCCGAAAAATAATACTTTCAATATTTGCAGACAATGGTGCGGCGATGAAAGAAGCCCCGTGATTTCTCCATCCCCTTAGCTGCCCTCACCCCCCTATGCAAAACGTAACATTCGAAAGGTGGAGAAGGCTCAAGGGGAGCACAGGAGAACAATTCAATAATGGAAGTCCTCCATGCCATCCAGAAAAAGATGGAAGAAAGGGAAAAAGAGTGGAAGCTGCAACAAGAATTCAGGGAAGAAATTTATGAAAAAGAGTTAAAAAGAAGAGATCAGCAATGGGAAGAAGAACTGCAAAGAAGAGAAGAACAGATGAAAGAGGTTCTTCAGCAGCAAAGAGAGGACTTCAAGAAAGAAATGAAGGAAAGAGATCGGCGATTTTCTACGTAAACTCAAGCCGAGTCATGAAAGTTTTTTTTTATAACACCAGTTTCACGTGATTTCGCCTCCTAACCATCATGAAGAAAAAAGGAGGTAGAACAGAAGTCAAATTGGGAGAACGTATCAAAGGATCTCAAATTTTTATACAAGTCTCTACAAAAAGATTTTGAGAATAAACCGGATGATATCAAAAAAGCAAAAGGATGCTGAATCCTTACAGCAGAGAATGGCTGGAAAATTCGATTTGATTAATAACACCTTTCCAAATTTCGGGAAGTAATGACTGAAATGGAAAACACAATGAATGGCTTTGGGGAAGAGACAAGATGAGCTAAACAAGAAGGTTGATCTTCTCCAATGATCTTCATTGAAGATCAAGTTGAGAAGGAAACTAAGAAGAGAAAGGAAAAGAAGAGAAAATGGAAATGCCTCCATTCTCAGCCTATTTAAGTAAATCTCTAGACCCGATCCCCTAATATCTTTTGCTGCCTCTTTCCAAAAGAAAAGATAGACTTCTTCCCAAGTCGACCTTCCTTATTCTCCTTCCAAAGCTTTTTTATACGCTGTATCCAACATTTGCAATTGAATCAGAAATAAAAATGATAATTTGAATTGAATTGTTGTGTTACCTCGGGTTTGTTAAATTTGTGGTTGCTTTGTGGTTGCATAGTTGGGAAATAAAAGTAGGAATTAACAGTCAAAAACTCGCTGAGATGTAATGAGCTGAATTGAATGAAGTGCTAGATTAGAATAAGTCAATTGTAGAATATGGGCCAAATGAATACGCTTGATTGAAACACAAAAGTGTTGACTTGAGTCTAACCGGGATAAGTCCGTAATAGAAGGTAATACAATGTGAAGGAACAAACATATTTTTTGAGTTTGTGGTACCTAATCAAGAAGTCAAGGGTCCTGTTGAATATCAATTACTTAACTACCATCAACAAAAATAAGTCAAGGGAAATCCTTATGGTTAGTCATCACAACTATTCCGGCCCAAATTCTAGAATTCTGTTGTGATTATCGATTGAGGCGAAATCCTGGTGATACAAATGACAAAGAGATGGAGCTATGTGCCATTCTTCGATAGTTTGAGCCATTCTAACCATCCCTATTCATGTCGAAGATATACCTTAGTTCCAGAATTATTAAACAAGCTTATTTTTTCAAAAATAAGCCAATGGAAACCCCAACCCATCCTAAAAATCAATCCTTCAAGAAGAACCTATGATTACCCAGAATTGAGGTATAGGCAAAGAAAATGGTGCTTTGGGGAGTATATGTTTTTGAGGAACTCAAGGAGAAAAATATAGAAAAAAAAAAAAGGGAAGGAAGAGAAAAAGGCAAAGAGCAGAAAATGCAATGGAAAAGAAAGTTATAGATAAGTTTGCCTCGGTGGACTAACCCTCTGAAATTAAGTTCTGTGGGTGTTTCAACACCTAGCACCCAATGCCATCTTGTATGGGGAGCTACTAACCCAAAGTTCGGCTAAGAGTGTTAGAAAGCCTAAAAAGAAACATTGCACTATCCTCAAATGGTGACAAACAAAAGGAAATTTCCCGCTGAATTACAAGTGGAGAAATAGGGGGCAAACGCTTCGACCAAAGCAACAAAAGAGATGTCCTAAACATGAAGTTTAGGAGTTTATTAAAGAAACTACAAGAAAGAAAGGGCAAGAGAGATAGAAAAGGGTTCGGGTGGTAGTTCTGAACCTGTACTCTACCCATTACCCAAGCCTAACAATATAAGCCCAAAAGACCTCGATTGATCTTCGGAAAGTCGGAATTACCCACATATGGAGGATCAATATGAATCAACAACCCCTATGGAATTTGGAAAAATATGGAAAACAATCAAAAACTGAAGGACTTTAGGGAGTATGACCTATTATGAAGATAGAGAAAGGAAAATAATTTATTATTCAACAAAGATCTAATGATTATGTTGTTTGTAAAACAATTCTTCAACCGGTTTTAGTTTTTGGTATACCATAAAGATTAAAAACTAACCTTGAATCGGACTGCTTGGATGCAATGTGAAAAACAATGTATCTCAGATTAACTACTTGAATGCTACCGCAAACAGAACAGAAAATAGTCTTTTGTTTGAGGACAAACAATTTTTTCTTTCCTTGTTGAGGACAAGCAAACTTTAAAAGCCTGGGGGGAGTTTGATGAGCTTAAAAGTCTATCTATTTTTAATCCATTTTTCTGCTTAGATTTTCATTTTGAAAAGGAATAATTAATATGCGTAAATATGAAGAAACTCACCAATTTGTTATTAGTAGGAGTGAAAGAAGTAAGAAAAAAGGCAAGAGAAAATGCAATTGGTGGAGTTGAAAGTGCGTAAAATGGCGTGGCAAAATGAAAGCAACCGTTAACTAATGTTGCAGCTTGGTTTGCATCGCCTAGTTATGATGTCGACATCGAAAATTGAAGGAAATTTGATGCAGGTTGCGACATGGATCACAAGTTAGGCAGCTGAGGTTTAACCAGAGACTTAAGGAATGATGTCGCGACAACATCGCCGACAGCCCGCGACAAGTGTTGGATAAACGCGACAAGGGCTGGAGGTCGCGACAAGAGAAGCGCTTTGAAGCTATGACAGGTTTGAAAAGTGTAAACTGATGTGACTTAAGCTGTTGTCGCGACAGAAGACTGATGTCGCGACACCCAAAAGCAACCAGTTGAAGCCTCCAGAGTCATAAGTTGATGTCGCGACAAGAGATTAATGTCGCGACATAAGACGTGCTCAGTTGAAGGTTGCAGTTCCTTAAGTTGATGTCGCGATAAGAGATCGATGTCGCGATTATCGAAGACTTTCGCTGAAAGTCGCAGAGATTCTGTTGATGTCGAGCGAGCAGATCGATGTCGCGCGACATCGGAAGACTTCGCTGAAAGTCGCTAGAGATCTCTTGTTGATGTCAGATTGAAGAGATCGTGATGTCGCGACACAAAGAACTTTAACACCCGAAACCTGCAGAGGCATAAAAAGTGATGTCGCGACAGCAGATCGATGTCACGCGACATCAAGAAGACTTCGCTTTGTGCCGGGCAATGGTTGATGGATGATGTCGCGACATTACCCTTTGTCGCGACATAAGATGCCTCTCGTGAAAACAAAGGAATGTCATGATTCTGTTGATAAATGCTGCAACAAGTGCCAACTAACTAATGTCGCGACAAGGGATTTGATGTCACGACCTGAACAATAACATGGGCCAGTCCACTTGGAAATCCACAAAAGAATGCATTGGGATTAGGGCCCAACTGAGAAACCCTATAAATAAAGGGCCACCAGAGAAAAAGGAGGCGGTGGGCAAGCGTAACTTAAAGATCTGGGTAGCCATTGGCTTCATTTTTCTTTTTCTTTCTTTCTTTTTCTTTCTTTTCTTTTCTTTTTCTGCTCCGTCATATAGCCAGGATTGCTTCATTTTTTTATTTTGCTTTATTTTCTCGGATCCGGGATGTTATCGCTTGAGCGTAGCTGAATGCGTACTCCATTCTTTTCACCACACTGGGAATGAGCCTGGGGTTAAGACAATTTCTGAATTCGACTTTTCCGCTTCAAATTGCGCTGTTCTATGATCAGGAATGCCGTAGTGTGTAATTCGCACTGAGAAACCCTCAGCCATTAAGAGAATGCCAATCGACTTATCTTTCCCAGTTGTTTTCAACAGCCAGAATTTATGAATTTACTTCTGGTTATGGGTTTACCGGTTTCTTTGATCCACACGGCTTATAACTGCTTTAAGATTTACAGTTTCATTGCTCGATTAAGGAGGTCCTCGAGTGGACACGTGAGAACACATTCTCGAGAGTTATGAACATTTTCTTGAAGGTATATTTAACCTCAAAGTATTAGAGATCCAATGAGCTTTGTAAGTTTATTTTGACAATCCTCTTCTCACTTGAAATCAAGAAAGAGTTGAATGAGTTATCACTTAAACAAGCAGAGAGTCCAATTTGAATAGTGGTCAATTCGTGTTAGTTTCGAGATCTAATCAAGGAGAGGGCTTATCTATTCTACTTAGAGAAGAACAAACCAGTAGTTGTATATCCTGTGCTTAACCGATAATCCTGGGAGCTAAGGCTTGCGCTCCATAAATGGGTATGAAGTATTGCAAAGAAAATACCCGTATTAAGGAAATCTTTACAGTAGTTATCTAATTTCTCGTCTTTGGAAAGAATCGTAGAAAATTAGATAATGAATTGTGGAGTGTGGAGAGATCCAGCTGTACTGCTAAACACCTTGGACAGATTCTAAAACCTGAAAGACACAAGTGCTAATTTTATCAAGATTAACTACGTAGAATCGATATTTCACAATAAAGTGCAGTTCTTAATGTGTCCTCTAAAAGATAACTATCTCGCTTCACTTATTTTCTTAACTATTCATTATTCTTTATTCTTTACATTACAGTTTATTTGATTGTTCATTCTTTTCCCTTATACTTGTACATTTTGCAGCTTCTTAAGCTGGATCACAATGTCATGTTATAGCGTCCAAATAGTATGGAGCTTCGAAAGTAGTCGTGGTAGCTGCTGATCTAGAATTCTTGAGATCTCGTGGATCGATATTCGGACTTATATCCATTTTTTATTACTTGTCTAATTGCACTCCTGCGTAACATTAGGCCAAAACCAAAATTGAAAATGACAACTCCTAGAGAATTTTGGTCTATATAGTAGAAACTCAACAAGTTTTATGGCGCCATCGTCGGATCGATAATAGTCTCGGTGATAGTGTCATAAATTTGTGCTAGGTGTTTTGGTCTTCTCAACAAGCTTTTATGGAAAAAGTCGCTGCTCTGGGATGATAATAGTCCTGGTGATAGTGTCATAAATTTTGTATAGGTGCTTTTGCCCAACGCTTGTGGCCTCGTGGTCGGGGTTATTTGCGTACCGAAACGCCGTGTTGTCGGGTTAACTTTCAATTCTTGGGAAGAGGCTGGTAGCGTCTTTAATGCGGTTTATGGAGAATTTGAACGATTGCGCCAGACTTTTCGAGTGCTTGGCCTTCTTATAAATGGTCGCCTGCTGTTTCAGATCTCACGCTTTTGAAGATTCTCGCCTTTTATGGCGGGCTTAATGAAGTTTGCATGGGATGGATGTTCAAAAGTTTCGACCGCAGCCAGTTCTCTAAAGCTTCGATCGCCTTGACTTCGCCTGTGGGAGTTGTGTTTTTCCCAGTCTCCCCTTTATGGGGAGTCATGTTATTCCTCCCTAGCCGCCTGTGAATGCGGCCGTGGAGAGGGCGTGGCATCTCTCGTGACCTTCTCTCTATTTTTTATTCTTCTTCTTCCTCCTCTTTTCTTCCTCCTCTTCTCTTTTCTCCCTCTCCCTCTTCTCCCCTTCTCCTTTCTCCTTCTTTTTTCATTTTTTTTTTTTTTTCTTTCATTCTGCTCTTCTCCCTGTCTTTTGCTTCCTTCTCCCCATTTTTTTTTTTTTTTTAAGGGAACTGCCAGATCGTGTGCTTTCAAGATGTGAGATGATGCAATTCCATTGTAACCCGATTGTAATAAGAGAGATCCTTTTCTTTCATGCTCATGAATCTTCATTATGCCTTTTTTCTAATTTCTTGTATATCTGAATCATGAGATGTCTCGACAACGTAATCAACAAATACTCAACTCGCCATCTAATACTACTCATATTATATTACAAACCGACACTTATTGGTAAAAGCTTAAGGTACCCAGATTTCATGTAAAGCGCCAAGATTTTTCCCCTTCTCGCTTGGAGTTCATAATTGCCCGGTCCGACGACCGAGATATGATAAGGACCTTCCCGCTAGCCTAGTTTTCCGCGCGCCGCTCTTTTTCCTCGGGCCGGGCAGAGCTTTTAAGACTAAGTCGCCCCTAAGATGCTCTGGGCTTGACTTTTCGATTATAGTACCTATTGTTCTCTTGATACTCCTCCGCACGCCTTGAAATCCTGCTCGCTGCCATCTAGGGAGTTCTAAGTTTAGGACGAAGCCCTGGCTTCATTATGCTCCTCTCGATGCTAACCGATCCCGGGGAGACTTTATTCCGACTTCCACCCCGGCTACCGGCCTTTAAGTGCCAAAGGCTGTGGCAAACGTGGGGTTTCCTCGAAGTTGTCGACTCGTAGCCGTCCCAGGCCCATAATACCCGTGGAGGTATCTGTCCTGTCTCCTCAAGGTCTCCCAACCACTCTCTGCAGCGTGCCTTACAGCCTGATAAGACTTCTGCCTATTCATTTGATCAAAGGTGCTGGGACTTAGGTAATGGAAATACTAAGTCCCACACAAAAATCCTTGAATGAAGGCCAATGGAAAACTATTCAATAACAATCTCTGAGGCGCCAAATCCAGATGATGCTCATGAAATGAACCAAAGTACAGTTTCAAAGAACAATAAAAGCCCGTCCCACCCGCAAGTGCAATCCTCACTCACTATTAGACACTGTATCTCCATTCACTGCTGGCAGGAATCCAACAAAGGTCCAAACCTATTTGTGCGCAATGCAGTGGAAATTCAAGACTGATGCAAAGTGCTCCTGCCTTGGCTGGAGGATCCGCATGTTGCTCCCCTGGTCAGATCCCAGATTTTTCATCAGAAGTCGGAAACAGACTCCTAGTGGCATCACGCCATGAAGATCCCGCTCGGCACTCTTTCCCTGCTTTGGCCACCCCAAAGTCCCACAGATCCCGATATCTCCCGTGCACCCCGCACGGCATCTTGGTGTCCTCTCCTCGGGCGATGCATGGCGAAGGGTGTGAAAAATCCTCGCTTGTAGTGTTTCCTTTATGGTTATGAACTCCGGCTGACCTCGCCCTTATTTGCCGCTGGTCGTCTCGGGGTAGGCTTCTCCGTCTCTATTATATAATTCCAAAATGGGGTCCATCTAGTTTCCAAGACGACTCTACCGGCGACCACCATGCTATAAGGATCGATAGGGTTCCCGCCAGTATTCAACAGCGCCGACTTGCCGAGGTCTTCAGGAGGGTCGCTACAATCCGCTGCTAGCGCTCGTGAATTCCTTCGGGTTAGGGACATGTTTGACCCGAACCAACACAAACTTCTTTTTTAATAAATCATGACCTTTGAGGTATAAGATCATCCTTTCTCACCCTTTGGGCCTCTCGTAGGTGTCTTCTATTTGTCTGACCACCGTGGGAGTCACTGTAGACCTCTAGCTGATCGAGGACCTTAACAGAATGCGCGAGGCAGGGCTGCTATGACCGGCCTCACTCAAGCCGTTGTTAGATGTATGGAATCCAAACTGGGTGCGCATCAATGCCTATTCTTCCGGGAGTGTTAAGACCGCCTCCACTCCCTGCGCATTTGAGGCCCATCTACGAGAGCTTCCGCGGGAGGCCGGCCGCCGCCGGGGGCATCCCTAGCAGGCGTCCGCCGATGCAAACTCCATAGACGAAGTTCTGCTAAGACCCGCCCTTTTATTGCGGTTGGGCCCGTATCTCGATATCGAACTCGGCCAGCTCCTATGGCTCACTTCCGCATCGGGCCTCATCGAGGTTCTGGCTGGTGTGCACATTTCGTTTACCGGGTACTCATTGGGACTTCTATAGTATGAGTTTGGTGGCCGCACTGCGGAGCTTCCGAGTTGCGGTCACTAGAGCCAGAATTAATTTTTCCATTCTTGGGTACCTCTCCCCGCCCTCTTAGAGCTCGGCCGCAGACAACCGGATGCCGAACTGTTTCTTTATCTCCTCGACGAGACAAGATCCGGGGTTGAAAAGTCTCGATACGGCTAAGTATAGAGTGAGGAGCTCTTCAAGCAGGCTTACCAGGAATAGAGGGGGAACTCAAGTATGTCTTCAATGCCGAGAATGCTTCTCGCACTTTGGGTCTCATTGAAAAGGCTTCGTAATCCTGGAAGAAAGGTCGGCATTTCTTATCACTTACCCCGATAATACGAACCCACAAGTCGGCGATCCTTCCCGCCGGGCCGGCCGGATCTCCTTTATTCCCGATGGTGATGGCATGCCGAAGCACTGCCTTTATTTTTGCCCTCGATTTGCCTTTACCCCGTGGCTGACTCAGGAAACCCGCACAATTTTTCCACGACGCGCACATTTGGTCGGGCGTTCGCTCATGTCGTACTCCTAGATCCGGAATGCCTCGCAGAGACGCAGCGCATGTGGAGATCGGCCGCGGGTGGATTTTACCAAAGATGTCGCCTACGATACCTCCATAAGGCGCCATTCGCTCGAACATCCGGCTTACAACCTTCCTCGGGTAGGTCGCCCCGCGCATTCTTGAGTCCAAACGGCATACCGGATAACACAGTTCTCAGGCGCCGCGGACGAACGAGGTCTTTTCGTCATCGGGTCCATGCCGACCGTTGTAAATCGAAAATGCATCCATAAAATCGGTTCGCGGCCCCCGCGGGTGGGCGCCCAATGGCGAGGTCGACCCTGGCAAAGGGAAGTCGCCCTTCGTGCATGCTTTGTTTATGTCGCAAGGAAGTCAATACGTAGTCGCCACTGGCCATTTGCCGATGAAGTACAACATTAGCCAACCACTCCCAGGATAGGTTCTCACCCTCCGATCGCTCCCCGGCTGGGAGGAGCTGTCGATCTCCCGGTTGATTGTTTTTTGCCTTTTGGGCGAGCTCTCGCGCTTTTGCTTCGACCGGTTTGAAGGATGGGCTGGTGTTCAACCTATGAGTGATTACCGGGCAGGCTCCTCCCATTGCTCACCGCTTCCACATACCTGGGAAAACGCTTCCTCTATTCTCGCCTTAAAAACCGAATGAGGAGTGCTTTTGAGGTCTTCTCCGCTAGTTTGGAGCCGATACGAGATGTTCCTGCAGTCATCCACGATACCTGTTTCTAATTCTCCGAGGGGCTTCCTGTCGGTGAGCACCGCCGCGCATGTCAAGCCGCTCACATTCATCGCCGTCGACTACTTTCGCTTCATGGAGGTCGTAGCATTCCCGGCCACCGCTGATCTCTCCTCGACCATCCCTTTACCCATGTATGGTTGGGAATTTGATTATCATGGTGATAATGCCGTAGGGATGGCTCTTATCGCATCGGCAGGGTCCGCTTCAAACATGTTACAGGTCGACCCGGGCATCTACGATAAGGAACCCCGCCGTTGTCGTCGCCGCGCGTTTCCTCGCCCAGGGTGAGCACCAGTTGAATCGAGCTCAATGGTAATACCTTTCTCGAAACCCCATGTGTTGACAAATCTAGCTTCTCTCCCAATGCCCATTTTGTCAAAGGTCGACGCCGAAAATGATGTCGCCCGACCTCGTTATCAATTAAACCCAATGAACTGCTAGGTTGGCCACACCGCGCGAACCAAACTCAATACCGCCATGCGGGTGCCGGCATCCCTCCAGTTCGAGTCGAGAACGTGACGGTAGTGTTTCCGAACGCGTAGCTTAGATACCGCCAGAGCTTCCATTTCGCAGATCTGATGCTACGCAGTGGCTTTCCGAGTCGAATTCAGTGATTCTCCTCCTCCTGCGAATCCTCCCGAGATCACGTGGATTTCTCCAAGGGGTCGCCGTGCCGTAGTCGCCGCCGCCGAGGCGCCGGTTGTCGAAGCTCCGCCCGGCTCGATTTCGGGCCTCTGGGTTCCCGAGACAGGAAACGCCTGGAGAGGTATCCGCGTTGTACTGGGCATTCTATTTCTTTTCGCTGTATAATACTGTCCGGCGATGCCCATAATCCCTATGGAACTCGCAATAGCTTGGTGTGTCAGTTCCTTGCGGGCTGATCTCGACACTGAAGTCACATTCGGGAACTCGGCCGTTGCACTTCATGCGTGACTCCGCGACACGAGGCCGCAGGGGAGTGAAGGCCGAGGCGAGTAACGCCGTCGCCTGTGACAGGGAGGGCCCGCACTACTCCGGTGATCCCGCCTTTGGGCGGGATCTTTTCTCGATCGCCTTTTCGGGATTTTTCCTCGTCGTTTTGCCTTTGTGGCCATTCTTCGCCGCTGGCTGGTCGTACTTTTCTTTACTCGGCGAAGAGCCTCCCCCGGGATATGAGGGCTTCCTCGCCGGCTATATATTCCTGATTTGGCGAGTACTCTGCTTCATGCTTGCTTCGGGGTTTCTCTCGAGACGTGAAAACATCGATCCTTTCGACCGCAAGATTCCTTAACCCCCGCAATGAATGCTATGATGGCGAATTTTCATAAGGTATGTCTATCTTCGCGACTTCCGTCAATCTTTGCACGCATGACCGTGCTTTCCTCGCGAGCCCCTGGCTGGATCTGGTCAATAGATGGTAACTCTGGCCTGCACGTCCCGGTCCCGATGAAGCGGGAGACCGAACGCAATGGAGGCTCTCGAATGAAGAGATTGACAGTAGGGGGATTCCTATTAAAACTCGTGCTAAGGCCGGGCCCCTTTAGTGTAGTGGCGAAAAGCCCTCGCTAATCAGATGTATTCGATACCATGCAACTCTATTGATTCCTTGTAAGTATTGAGATGGTCGACGGATCTTTGGCTCCATCGAAAGTTTCCAATTTTTTTGTGGCATTCTTGAATTTTGGCCGGAAGCTGATAGCGCAACACCCTCGACCGTGAAGGGTGATTCAGCTTGTTGTACCGCGTATCCATAAGGTCCGTGGCGCTGCCCCTTTAACCACTCCCTTCACACGGTCGGTCTTGAAGACTCCTAAACCTCTCGCGCCTCCCATGATCAAGCCTTCCATCCCAAAGCGGGGATGATGTGGTTCTTCGTTCCGACATGTCCTCCGCATTGCCGCTTCCTCCGCGGCCATTGTGGTCCATGCCCTTCGGCTTGAATGGACCCGCCGCTTTCGCACCTCGGGAATGCCGCGGACTGCGGCCCTTCGCGGGGTGGTGGGATGTTGGCGACCTTCCCGGTCCGCCGCGGTTTCCCCGCTGGGATGTTGTGACCGTCGTAAGTTGCTCTTCAACTTCCTTATCAAGCCGCCGGTCGGGGGCTGAAGCGCCCACCTCGCGCCTCGTGCACAGACAGCTTCTAACGTGCCGGAGGCTCTACCGCTCCTGGCGCATTGGCCGGGTCCTCGCATCCTCGAGGATAGCGCCGTCATACTTGTTCGAAGCCGAGCGCCCATCGCACTGAGAAATCGCTATATTTGTACAGAACTATCATTCCCACAGACGGCGCCGCCAACCGATGATGCCTTTTTTCAACCCGAATCAAGCTGGAGCGTGGCTCCGGGGTCATCATCGACCCCGTGATTGCCGGCGGTCGGGATGCAAAAAGCCTCGGGATTGTCCGGGGCTTCGGCAGAATCGCTTGCACCGGTTGATCCGTTGTGCCCCCCAGATGCAGCACCCTCCTGCAAACAAGGAAGAAGGTGGTCGGCGAGGCTTTCTGTCCGCAGCCCCCATGCTCTGGGTCGCTTTCGAGAGAAAGAGAGACCGCTTAAAGGGCTTAAATGTGTTGCATATGAGTATGTGTCTAAGAGTGCTATATGTTACGCATCTTTCAATCGATGGCGACCCTCAGATTTATAGTAGATGTTCAACCGCTGATGGTAATTGTGAGTCCTTCCCATTGGATGAGATATTTCTTATTTAGTCCATATCGGATTTCGGGTACGTGATATAGAAAAGCAATTTACTGATAGCGTCTCCTTCCCCTTATCGGGTGATAGGACTCGGACTGGACAATGTAATGTAATGTCGGATTATCTTGCTTTCCTAATCGATAATGTTTGATCTCGATGGTCGATAAGTATGTGATTGGGGATCATTCTATTTTCTCGCACTCCATGGATCTTCCCATGACGCTTCCGGGCCGATCTTGGCTTGGTTCGTAGATCATGGGCTGCTGGGTTATCCAAAACTGATCTCTGAGCGAATTGGGCCTTCACCTCAAGTTGATCTCTCTCTCTTGGGCCTAGTAAGTGGGCCTACGCGCCTATTTTTCAAACCCTATCAGTTAGAAAAGTTATTTCTATTGAGTTTTGGTAATTTAAGGAATTAAATAAGAAATAGTTAGTAATTTTTTTAACAAAAAATTATTAATGAGTTTAATTCTTAGTAAATATCACAAAAAATCATTAAATTTTTTGAATATTTCTGTACTCTAAAAAGCCTTTATAAGTGAAAAAATTTGTTATAGATGTTTCTCTATAGGCTCATTTCATAACATGGTTGTCTAGATTTATCACCTTATAAATTCACACCTTTTATCTTTGATGTTAACTATATTATTATCTTTTATTTTAGATTGGTAATGTATGATTAAGCAATTTCATTTAATTATATGACAATTATTTGCTTTTATTTTGCAGTTTGATGATTCCATTTGATTTTGTACTTTAATGTAGGGAGGCTAATAATCATGATCATGAAAGACAAAGTTAAATATTCTCTTCCTCCTCTTCATGAATCATGTCATTGGCTTATGATTTCTCATGAAAAATATGGACAAAGATTGATATGATTACACATCGATTTCATACAAGAGTGTGGAGTTACCTAGGAAAGGGTTAACTGGAAGAGAATTACCCGGTGCCTTAGAGGTGGGTCCGGAGTGAATGTTAGCCAGAGTGTGAGACACCTAGAATGAATGTCATCCACGGACGTCCTTTTTCTCAAGGGGTATGAAATGATACGACTTCACATCAGTTAGACAAAAGTGTAGTGTAGTACTTAAACTTGATGGGTTGTCCCATCTAATAAGCTAGTCTTTTGGGTTGGGCTCTTCCATTGTGTTTGGGTACCTATCATTGGTGCTTTCATTGAGAGTCGGTACGTAACGATAGAAGGCTACCTGGAAGAGGGCTACCCAATGCCCCATAGGTGGGTCCGAAGTGTATGTTAGCCAGAGTGTGAGCCACTCAAAGTGAATGTCATCTGCAGAAGTTTAGTTTCTCAAAGAATATTGAATGAAATGATCTCACATCGGTTCTATGTAAGAGTGTGAAGTGGTATTTAAGTTTGATGGGTTCTTCCACCTAATAGGCTAGTTTTTTAGGTTTGGCTCTGCCATTGCACTTGGGTACCTATCATAGACAAACGTTCTTCTATACATCAAATCATTATTATCATACAAGAATCATTCTAGAACTACGTAATAAAATCGTGTTGAGTTCTTCTCTTATGGATTGTTGGTATTAAAAGATCAAAACTCACATGCATGTTTTCTTCTAAATCTTGTCTCGATGGAGACTATTCGGGTCCTGCCAATAAACTTGGACAAGTATAAATTCTGCATCTTATGGTTACCTGCAAGCAATCCCAATTGTTGATGTTCTTCATTTTTAAAGATTTTCTCATGTCATGGAAACCAGGTGATATGGAATAGGAATCTAAGACACAGTATTTGCCAATTTTGAAGACTCAGTTATTAGTTTCAAGAAATTGATAAGGAGGAATGATCACTAGTTGGGAGTGCAAGAAGGAAATCCACATTTTGACATGCATTTGATTGAATCTTGTGGTGAGATTTTATTGGTTAATAAATTCTACTTGGTTTGCTTTCAAAAACAGAAAGTGGTATATAACTTCAAAATTTATCGGATTGATTATTCAAAGGATATATGGGTAGTAGTGGAAAATATTGGTAAACAATCCATCTTTCTTTCAAAGTGATAGGGAGTTTGAAAGGGCGCTACAGCCCACCTCACTAGCCTCAAGAGAGAGGCATCGCACCGAGATGAAGGCCCGGACCGTCGGGCACACCCATTTGAAAGTACTGCACTTACTTCACGATGGCTCCGTGATGAAGGCCCTAAATTCGCTTAGAGGTCAAGTTTTGGATAACCCGCCACAGCCCATGATCTACCTTAACTAAGCCAAGATCACCCAGAGCTTATTATGGAAGAATCCCATAGGTACGTGTAGTACGAATGATCTCCAATCACATACTATCCAGCCAATCGGATCAAACGTTATCAGTTAGGAAAGTAAGATAATCCACGACATTACAGCTCATCAAACGGGATCTCGCAAATAAAGAAAGAAAATAATACATCATCATCAGATCGGATCCCCTATCCCCTAATAAGGAAGGAAGATTATCTCAAATAAACTACACTTTCTATATCCTACACCAACGATGAATATCGACGTAGTCAAGAAATATCAATATCCAACGGATACAAATCCTAATCACCATCCACCAGAACGGCCTACTATAAATATAAGACCACCCATCGATGAAAGGTACGCCAATACTTCAAGTACCCAAGTAGTTCTTTTCTCTCGTAAAGAAACCGACTTTGGCATCGGAGGCCGCCACCGGCACGCCGCCGACCTTTCCTCGTTTGGCAGAGGAGTACCGCATCTCAGAACCCGCCGACAGCAACAAAGTCCTGGCCCCGTGCTCGACGACACGCAGCTCAGGACCTGTCCATCATCAATTCAAACATGTCCACGAATTGTTTTCAACACGCCCGTACCAGCTTCCGCTGAAAGGCATCATCGGCGGGCGCCGCTCTCGTGGGAACGAAGGCTTTATAAATATAACTGATAAGCACGATGGTAATGATCGGAACACAAAGGGGAGCAACGCCATCCGCCAAGGATGCAGTGGATCCACCAAAGCAAGCGCGACAGCGTAATCTCTTGGAACAAGGTGCTACGTAGTTAATACGAACGGCGGCACCGCCGCGGCCGGTTCAACGCCGATGGGCGAGTTTGGAACAACTTACCGTGACAAATACAACATCCTCATGGAGACACGGCGCACCTCTGGAAGGCCATAACATTCCTCCCCGAGAGGAGCAACTCGGTCGCGACATTCCCCGAGGAGTCAAACGGGCGCAGGGTCTACCGGTGCCAATGGGGCACGGACTACTACCGCCCCCTCGCGAGGAGGGAACGGCAATACCGGGGCGTGTCGCGAACGCGGGCATCGCATCACCCTCAGCCAGGAGCAGGAGAGCAGTCATGGGAGCAGAGGTTCAGGAGTTCTCAACAGAGCTCTCGCCGCAGGGGGAAGGGAGGTGGTCGGAGGGCGCGCCTGCACACTATGGATCGCCTTTGTACGCCACAAACCGAATCACCCCTTCACGCCGGCAAGACTACCCCCTCCAAATGGTTCGAATGCCACAAGTGGAAATATTCGACGGAGTCAAGGATCCCGCCGATCACCTAATACTTACAAAATCATGGAGTTTATGGGTATCGTGACCCCGTGGCGATGCGGCTTTCACACATCAAAAGGGCCCGGCCTTTGGCCCGGCTTAATAGAATTCAATCTTCATCGATTTCTTCATTCGTAGAACTATCCATTATGCCGCCTCCCATTTCTCATCTGAAAGCGACGCACCGAAACCAAGTTATCATCTACCGACCGCCGCGTGGTCGCAGGAAAGTTCAAGTCCTACGTGCAAAGATTCAACGTCGAAGCCCTGAAGATAGATATACCGGTACCGCAATCACCGCTTTCATTGCTGGTTAGAAGTGCAAATGGCGATCTCGATGTTTTCATCTCAAAGCAACCTCAAGCAAAGCATGGTCGACGCAGCCAAGTAGCGCAGAAGCAGTAAATCCGGCCGGCAGCCCTCATATCCGTTACAAGGAGTATTCCTTACCCATAAAAGAGAAGAGTGGTACAAATAAACGACGAGGACAAAGCCCGAGCCAGGAAAGCGGTCCGGGGAAACATCCCCAAAGAAAGATGAGGAGCGCATCCCCCAAGGCGTGGAAAACCTCGGTGTGGATCGCTCCGGGTCCACCGCAATTCAAAAGACGACCTACAAGATCGCCCCGCCGGGAAACACTCCCCTAACGGCCTCGGTATCACAGGTCCTACATGAAGTACGAAACGAACAGTTCCTGAGGTGGCCAACTCAAATGAAATCGGATCCCGCCACAAGGGACAACTCCAAGTATTGCGAGTTCCATAGGGACTATGGACATCGCGACCTGACAACTCGGTAGACACATCTAAAGAGAGAATAACACTTCCACACGACGCTGATGCCTCCCAAGGCAAGCCATATCTCCGTAGGGGTCGAATCGCCTCGACCGTACGTAATCAGGCCTGTGAATCAAACCTGCAATCCTCGAGGCCCCCAACTCACGAAACAACCACCTCGGCACCCATTCCACTCACACCAGCAACCCCTCGAGAATCCATGTGATCTCTGAGGACTGCCAGGAGGAGGAGAGTCTAGTTCTGCCGAAGGCCCACCTCGCGGCTGAAGATCGTCAATGCGGGAATAGAGGAAATACAACCAGATCCAAATTGCCGCGTGCTTGACACGTCCATCACATTTCCGACTCAAATCCTGAGGATGCCAACACCCCCATGACGACCCATTGGTGGTTCGCGCAATCGTGGCCAACAAAACAGTTCATCGGGTTCTAATTGACAATGGCAGTTCCGCTGACATCATCTTCGCCTCAGCCTTTGATAAGATGGGCATTGGGAGAGAAAAGCTGGAGCCCATCAGCACACATCTACGGGGATTTTCTGGGGAAAAGGTGTTACCTTTGGGCTCAATCCAGCTGGTGCTCACCCTCATCCCCCTTGCCAGCGACCTTAATAAACAAACAGGTTCCTACTGTAGACCCGCCCCGGTCGCCTTATAATATATTGTTTGGAAGACCCCTCTCAACGCAATAAAAGCCATCCTCCGCATACCATATGATAATCAGCCTCAACCATACACCCGAGTAGGGATGGTCCGAGGAGATCAACGGTAGCCAGCAATGCCACACAACCCTCCGCGAAGCGCAAGCGCCGACAACGTGGATGTGGACGAGCCGAATACGCGCGGACGCAGGTGCTCACTCCTCGACCGAGCCCTCGTGAAGAGTCGAACCCGTATCGCCGATGACGACCAGACATTCGCCTATATCGACTCCAAGCTATCGGAAGACCTCAAAAGCCTCCTACCTGCGTTTTCTGGCATCGTAACGTAGACGCCTTCGCATGGAAGCGTGCGCATATGGAGTGAGTTTCGATCCCGGTAATCACCTCATAGGCCGAGCACCAACCCGTCTTAAACCGATAAGCAAAAGCGAAGGAGCTTTCGCGCTTAAAGACAAAAAGCCATCAACGAGGAGGGCTCCGCGAAATTCCTTCTCGTAGGGAGCAATCGTGAGGTCGGTCATCCCCGAAAGTGGTCGGGTTAACGCCTTACCGGGTCAAAAGCAAATGGCAAGTGGCGACTCTGTATCGGCTTCACCGACATAAACAAAGCATGCCCAAAAGATAGCTTCCCTTTGCTAAGGATCGACCTCATCGTGGACGCAATGGTCGGCCATGAACTTCTCAATTTCATGGACGCTCTTTCAAGGCCACAATCGTATCAAAGACGGACCCGCACGACCAAGAAAAGACCTCATTCTTCGTCACGTACTGTGTGGAACTTATTGTTATCTGTGGTGATGCCATTCGACTCAAGAATGCGTGAGCCACCCCATCGAGGCCAGTAAACCGAATGTTCCAAAACGTATAGGCACAACCATGGAGGCATACATCGACCCACATGCCGGTAGAATCAACCACGCCGAAGCCACATTGCTCACCTTTCCGAGGCGCCCGCATCTCGAGAAATTACAACATGAAATCAACCGCCAAATGTGCTCGGGGTATCAGCCTGGTAAATTCCTCGGGTTTCATAGCTCAATCACCGAGAACTGCCAACCGTATAAAAATAAAAGGTCGTGCTGATTACGCCATCAAACATCGTATAAAAGTGAAGTCTAGCGACCAACAGAGCTGATTGCGCCCCAAGCCCATTCGTGCATCCGTGGCGAGCGACAGTGCCACCCTTCTTCTCAAATCTCGAAGAAGGCCTTCCAATGGATGCGAAACGTGAAGAAGCATTCACAAGATTAAAAACATACCCAGCTCTCCCACCATTCTAGTAAGTCCTCGGGTTGCGGGAACTCCTCACCTCTATACCTTGGGCCGTATCGCACTTTCAACCAGCGCAGCACTGCCGTATATCAAAGAAGAACGTTATTTTGTTCCGGGCCATATCGTCAGAAATGAGCTCAGAGGAGCGGAGGAGAGGTACCTAAGGATGGAAAAATTAATACTGGCGCTGGTAACCGCAACTCGGAAGCTCCGTCCCTATTTCCAGGCTCATACCATAGAAGTCCCAACAGAATATCTGATGAAGCAAGTATTGCACAAGCCGGTGCCCTGGCACGGATGAAGCTGGCCATAGAGCTAAGAGAGTTCGACACGATACAAGCCGAAACCGGCGATGGGGACGTCCCGCCCACGTAACTTGCTCAAACCATCACCGAAAGTGGACCCACCTCCCAATTTGGAAACTCTCGTAGATGGAGCCTCAAATGCACACAAGGAAGTGAGCTGGTCTTATCCCCAACTTCCCCGCAAGGAATAGATATCAGTGCACGCACCTCATTTGATTGCATTTCCAACAACGAAGCCGAGTATGAGGTCGTTACTAGCAGGCCCCAACCCGCCTGCCATTCAGACGACCGCCTGTGAAAAGCCCACAAGGACTCCCAAATACGGTCAAACAAATAGGAAGATACTTTACGAGGCCAAAAGTGAAAGGATGATCCTATACCTTGAAAGCAAGTTCGTGACATATTAAAAAAATTCGTGTTGTTCGGGTCAAACCCCACAAAAGCGTAGAACTCCCCGAGCCGACGCCTGGCAAAGAAGCCACAGCTCCTCACGTGAAGACCTCAGCAGGTCGACACCTATCGAATACCTGGCGGAACCCCCTCTCAATCGACTTCTATGGTGAGGTGTGGTTGCTCGTGTCGGTCCAACCGACTGATGGAGCCCATAGTGGGATTATATTATAGACTCAAGCCTACCGTGACGCACCCGAAGAAGCCGGCCAAAAATAAGGGCGAGGGTCTCCCGCAAGGTTTACCAAATCACAAAGGAAAGCTTCTACAAGCGAGGATTCTTCTCACAACCTTTCCTTAAATGCATCGCAGAGAAGACACCGGAAGTACGTGCCGAGAGAAGTACACGAGGGCATATGCCTAATCATATCGGTCGAAGCATTAGCAGAAAAGTCTTCAGGCAAAGGGTACCATCGCCTAATATCAAAGATGCGACCGACCTAGTCAAGAAATGTAGAATTTGCTAGGAGCACGCCAAGATCTCGCGTCCGGCCGTGACCCTTCTTAACGCCGATCACAAGCCCCCGGGCGTCCTTCCAACGCAGGCTCGGGACATACCGGGACCCCCCGCCCAGCTGCGCGGTCGGGCAACTTATAATCGTCGCAGTAGATTACTTCACCTGGGTGGGCGGAAGCCGAGCCCCCAGTCACTGGCTGAAAGCGCGTAAGATACGCAATTTTGTATGGCGAGCCATCATGTGTTTGAGCTCCCAAGAGCCCTCGGTATCCGACAATCCGAAAACGCCGACAACGCCACTCGTAGATTGGTGTCGGAGCTCTAATAAAAATTATTACTCATTCTCAAAGACACCAAGAAATTCAATGGACGTCAGAATACTATCGAACCCTTAAAAGCCGCCTTGAAAACCAAATTGGAAGACCTTAAAAGGAAACTGTAGAATACCCCTCGAAAATTATGGGCTCAGCGGTGGACAAACACGTAAGTCGCCAATCGGAAACCCCATTTGCCCTAGCTGGGCACCGAAGCTTAGCGGCCCCGTTGAGGTCGGAATAAAAGTCTCCTAGAATCGTGAAAGCTAGCATCGCGTTGGAACACAATGCATCTAGCTCCTTCGTTCAAACTTAGATTCCTTAGATGAAAAGCGAAGCAAAGTCCTAAAGCTGCCACGTAGGACCATCAAAGGAAGACTACAGGTACCACAATTGAAAAGTCAAACCTAGGAAGCTACATGCCGTGTGATTTAGTCTTAAAGAAACCCTCGCCAAGCAAGGGAAGAACCCTACAAGATGGAAACCGGGCCCCAACCGGAAGGTCCTTACATCGCATTCCCGAGTCGCCGTGCCTGCAATTATAAGCTCCAAAACGTATAAGGAAAATCTTACAACATACATGGAATGCATCAACATCTTAAGCTGCTTCTACCAATAGGCATCGGCTCGTAATGTTGCACAGTTCTGTTCATTTTTATGTGACAAGTTGAACGTTCATTGATTATTTAGTTAGACATCTCAAACAGTTCAGATATGTAAGATACAGAAAAAGGCACAATGAGAAGTTCATAGACATAAAAGGAAAAGTTTCTCTTTATTTCAATTGAACTACATTCGCATAATCAAGGGAAGTCATCGATACATCTTGAAAGCATTCAGTGCAGCTCCCCGAAAGCAAAAAAAAAAAAAAAAAAAAAAAAATGGAGAAAAGAAAAGAGGAGAAAAAGAAAAGGGAGGCAAAGGAGACGTACGTGCACGTGAAGCAAGGGAGAAGGAAAAGAAAGAAGTGGAAAAGAGGAGAAGAAGAAAAGGGATGAAAGGAGTTTATGAAGAAGAAACGAAAAAGGGGAGAATGAGATGTGGAAAAAGATGAAAAAGAAGAAGATGGAGAAAGGAGGAAGGAAGAGAAAGAAGAACAGGAAATGGAGAAGGCGACGCAAGAAATGCATCGCGCCTCAGTATCTCTCAAGACAAAGCGGTGAATAACATGACCCATAAAGTGGGAGACTAGTGGAAAAACACAACTCCCCACATGGGTAAGAACAAAGAAGGCCGACCCAAATCTTCGGCGATCTCAAGACAACAAAACCAGGGGACCTGAATTTTATCCATCTCGCCCGCATTCTCGGTTGCCACGCGATAAGTAAAAGCTAATATACAAAATATAAGCCCCACGCCAGCGGTGCCGCTGGCTTATGGCACAGATCGGCTCTCGGAAACCCGGCGACCGAACGCTCCAGCGTATTCTCCACCAATCGCCATAAAAACGCTCGCACTTTTCAAGAAAATCAGAAGTCGACCGCCTCGTAAGAGCTTCCGCTCAGCTTCATGTGATGAGCCCTGACCAACTTTATGCAATGACGAGCGCCTATCTACTTCGCAGACTGCAAAGCTACGCCCTTCAAGAGTCGGATCAACCAGTTACATTGCCACCGGGCCGAAAGCCAATTTCAAAGCTACATGTCACTTGGCCAACGCCACTGGCCGGAACGCCACTTAGGCTACATTGCCACTGCCGAACGCCACTGGCCGAACGCCACTGCCGGAACGCCACTGCTGGAACGCCACTCTGCTAAGACAAGTTAACTGGCCGAATCCGCCACTGCCACATTGCCACTACTGAACGCCACCAAAGTTAAGACAAGTTACTCGCTGAACGCCACTGTGCCAAGACATTGCCACCGGGCTGAAAGCCACTCAAAGCTACATTGCCACCGGCTGGAACGCCACCAAGCGCTGCGAACGCCGTGAGCTGCAGCTCACCGACAGCTCTTCCTAGCAGCCGCACCGACGTGCTTCGCCTAATCGCTCGCACAGCGCAGACCTCGCCCCAACCGGACACATGGACGAAGCCCGCCCAACCGGCTCGCATTGACGAGCTTCTCGACAAAAATAAAAGTCATGCAACCTAAGGAACCGCTCTACCACGCAAAGTCGGGCCGGTGAGGTCGCCGCCGTCGACGGAAGCTCGACAAAAATAGGTCATGCAACCTAAGGAACCAATTCTACTCATGCAAGTCAGCCGATGGAGGTCAGCCGCTCAAAATGACGAGCTCTAACAAAAACAAGTCATGCAGTCAAGGAATCAATGGCTTCCAATAGATCGGTGGCCAGGTGGCCCAGCTCGAAAATGACGAGCTTTGTGAAAATAGGTCATGCGACCCTAAGGGCAGTTCTACTCATGCAGAGTCGTAGGTGGAGGTCGATCGCTCGAAAATGACGAGCTCGACAAAATAGGTCATCTGACCGAGGAATCGAGGAACATCTCGGGTAAGGCCGGTCGCCAGACTAGCATTTCGATTTGGCGAGCTCGCTATCCGGGCTATCACGAAGCAAGAATCAGTGACTCGTACAAATTAATCCACGAAAACCACCGGCGGCTGGAGTTTAGCCAGGCTTAATTATGACTTCGGATCCTCGGCAGGAATATTACAATTCCTTGAAGAAAAAGCAGAAAATACTACAGTGAGAACGTAGATGATAAAAAATGAATATTTATTAGGAGAACTACATATGTCTCGGGTTGAGGCGAACAAAGCAGTATACATAAAGAAAGTATAAAAGTCGATGTCGGTAGGCGAAAATGAATCTGAGAAACCTAGGCGTCAGCGGGAGAAGTAGGCGACGAGAGGGGGTGTGGGCTCAGTGAGGTGTCAGGTTCTTGGGAATAATGCAGAAAAAGACCTCCGTCTCGTCCCGCGAGATCGGTTGAAGTCCAGTCGGAGTGAAGCGTCGGCGGCCTTATTTGGCGAGCCACCCGGAGGCCAGGCGGCTTGGTCCTTAATCTTAATAACATCATCCTGCGACGTAAGGATGTTGCTGGTAGAATCTGCCATGTCGGTCTCCTCGTTCGGTCGCTCCGTAGAATTTATAGCCTCGAAGCCTCACGGTGTTGCGTCCCAACCAGCATTGGCCTCGGATGCCTCGGCTGCAGTACGGCTAGGCTTCTTATTTACTTTATCACATAGATCGCCATTGGCGCGCGCGACTCCTCTTGAGACTCCGCGGCTCGCCCGGGGGATGTGACGGGATTCATCCACAGGTCGAGGCTTCGTGCTAGGAGGACTGCGACCCGTCCGGGTCTCGATCGGATCGGTCAGTATGACACGGGCTAAATCCCGGACCTTGAAGCTCGCTGCCGCCCATGAAACTACTTCGGCTTCATCCTCTCTACTTTCCACACAGGCACGGCCAGATGCGGTATGCCTTAGATCGGATTAAGTCTCTCACTTCTTGATCCTTATCTGCGCCCGTTCTTACTGACTCGGTCATCTCGAGAAGAAAGAGGCGTAGCCATATATAGATTGAGCGGTGCACCCTTTTCATTTAGTTTGGCCTTATCGCGGACCCTTGAATGAGTGGCTACGCATCAAACATGGGATTGGCATCGGCGGGTTGGCTCAGCTTGGTTACTTGAGAAGCAGGGGCTTCTGGAAGCAGCCTGAAGGATAGAGCAGTATACGTCGACGAGCGCGCTTTGATCTCCCAAAGTCGAGAATCATGGGGCGAACAAGATAGCACTGCCTTAGGATTCGGCATTGAAAAGCACGAGTCCTCGTCTTACATGACTTTTGATTGTATTTTTTCTCTTGACTCTTCCACCCAGCCGAGGGGGGGTGGCTAGCGCTCTCGGCGGATTCAACGGTGATTAGCATAACGCCAGCGGCCGCTCCTGACTCCATCAGACTCTTTGCCTTTACGTGGGGCTTAGAAGGGGCGAGCTCGACCAAAGGAGCCTCGATCGCGAGCAGGCTGCTGCTCGAAGCTTTCGAGTAAGAGAGTCGGGCCCCATTGAACCTTGTAGAAGCCGTAGATCTTTCTCGATGGGCTTGATTTTCCTTTTCGCTCAGGGGCTTAGGACAATGCCCATTTGGTAAATCTCTCCCTAGTAGGATTAGGCTGCGGTGAAGCTTAATGGGAGAGACTCCGCATAGTGGAAGGAAGTGGGGCCTCGAAGCGGTCAGGCGATGCGTATAATTTCGACGGACCGGGGATGTCAGATTTTATCAGCTCAGCATGGGAATGACGGGACATTATGGCCTTCGAGAACTATGACATTATCTTCATCCATAGATCAGTGGAGCACTTGGGAGCATCGGAATAATGTCGAGTCAGAGTATTCGACCTTCACCTGAGTTATGCAGAAAGCAGGAGCAAGCACTCACGAAGATTGTCGAGGTGGTCGAGCCATAGGAGCATGAGTATCGTCCTTGTCGGAAGATTTGTATTCCCCGGTTCTGACCACATTCCCCAACAAAAATAACGTCCCTTCCACGACATGGGAAGAAGGGAAATTGAGTGATCACCGGGGAGAGACTCCCGAACGCTGCTTGGAGAAATAAAGGAAGCCCTCGGTGGTCTCCTTTGGGCTAAAGATATGGGAAGCAACCTGCTTGGGAGCCTTGGAGCCCACGTCCACTAAAAGGCCAGTGCCACCAAAGAAATGCTCTGGCCGTTGGGAGCGAGTTGGGAAGAGACGAGACATTGAAATGTTGCGAGAACTTAACCTTAAAGGGATGCGTGAGCGAGACCATTCTGAAGCAGCGAAAAAACATACCATCGAGGACGGAAGCTACATAAAAAGTCAAGGCGTCGGGGTCGGACCGGACGACGGGAGGAGAGTCGATAACGTTGACGAGGTAACCTTGTCTGAAGGGCTAGACCTTACTAAGTCCCGCGATCCGCGACATGTTGGATGAGTTTAAGGTAATTTGACCCCAGGGATCACGTGGTGGGTTTATTTTTGCCTTGTTTAGGGAAGGGGCGCCCAGAAGCCAGCGTTTCGGGGAGTTGACTACGATACGAGCAATGGAAGCATCCTGGCTCGTCCGAGCGGCAACAGCGAAGAGTCATCGCTAATGCGTAAAGAGAAGATGCGACCGGGACCCGTAATATCGCGTGATCGGTCGATTTCAACCCAGCTCATCGAAGAGAAACAGGTAGAAGCGCCTTCGGTCGGATAAGGCGAAAATTTACCTCGATAAAAATACGAAAAAGACTCACACACAAAGAGCTCTGAGAATAAAGAGAACTATGAGCAAATAAAGTACGAAATCGCGGAAGAGGTTGGAGGATCAGAGAAGCACAGGACGGAGGAAGTCTGCGAGATAAAAGAAATTAGGAAAGGGTAAGGAAGCGGTAGCGAACCAGAGTCATCATTATCCTGAGACATATGGCGGTAAGCCTGTAACCCACCCCCAACGAGACACGTGGAAGGTGCATGTTTGGCCTTGGCGTCTGACCTTGCCACGTACCGACCTGAGTGGGGCGATAGGGTTTGAAAAATAGGCGCGAGCCCACTCAGGCCGAGGCATCGACCAGGATGAGGCCGTCCGTGATACCATTTAATTACTCGGACTACTTGACGATGACGGGATGAAGGCCGACTACAGCTTAGAGGTCGGTTTTGGATATTGATAGCCCGTGATCTCTGAACTAAGCGAGAGATCGTAGGAAGGCGATTATGGGAAGAATCCCATAGGTACAGAAAATATAATGATCTCCAATCACATACTATCCAGTGATCGGATCGAAGCGTTATCGATTGGAAGTAAGATAATCCACGACATTACATTTCGTCAAACGGGATCGCCATTAAGAAAATAATACATCATCGTCGGATCGGATCTATCCACAATAAGGAAGGAAGATTATCTCAGTAAACTACTCTTTATATCACACCGTCGGATATCGACGAAATAAGAAATATTCCATCCAGCGGGATACAGTCTAATCACCATCGATTGGTAGAGCGTCTACTTATAAATATAAGACCACCCGTCCGATTGAAAGGTGCATGATACTAAGCGATCTAAGCGATCTCTCTTCTGCCGAAAGCGACTTTGGCGTCGGGCGACCACGGGCGACCATCGTAGGCCCTTCTTCTTTGGTTTTGCGATGCGCATCGAGCCCGTAGTCGGTATGAGAGTCATACTTTCCCCAGGCTCGGCGGCGCGACTGTGGACTTGTCATCATCAATGCGGGTGGCGTAATGCGGCAACGCTCGACCCGATTAGGTTGAAAAATGCATCATCACAAAGTCTCAAGGAAAATTTTGCCTTTGTTTCAATTTCGGGACTTGGAGTGAGTGTCTACTTTACCGAGAGAAATCTATATATTTTGGATGATCAAAGCATTAAAATATGTTTACATTGTCCTATTATAAACGGATTTGATTACGTCCTTGTATCAAATCAATCATTTTTTTTTTAATTTTCATTCTACATTATATTATTATGAACTTATAAATTTGCCTTGACTGACCGATGTAGTCCTATTTTACTTAATCTCACAATCAATATATAATTAATAACTAGAAATTATTGAACTTTTCATAGGGTTTTTGTTCTATGTTAGTTAAGAAAATATTTAGAAAGGATTATAGTATTAAAAGGATGTATAAAAATGAGTTATTAAAAAGAATTTGATTTATAAAAAATTAAATATGATCAAGCACTTAAATCATGATTAAATACATTTATTTTTCTTAGGTAGCGTTTGTTTTTTCACTTAATATTAAATAGAACTTGTTCTGAGATGCATATCACAGCAAATGCTTAATACGATTAAGTAATTAAGCGGATTTGTTTTCTAAAAAAATTAATTTTTATCTAAATTTTGAAATAATAAAATTTTAAATGAGGATTTAAAAATATATAAGATTTTATTTAAGTAGCATGAAAAATGAGAGTTTCAATTGGATCATAAAAAATAAAATACGATTTTCTTAATTATAATATCTAGTTTTTTCTACATAGAAAAAACATTAAAAAAAAACATTAACAAAAAGCCAAAAAGTCAAATATTGCAAAGTTTTTTATTAATAAAAAGTTTAAAAATTGATAAGTCATGATAAAATCAAAAAACAAATAGGTTGAATGCTGAAAGCTAAAAAGCTTTCAATAAAAAGCTAAAAAACACTCGACCTTATAAGGATCAAACAAATACTCTTTAAGATTATGGAATATTAAGGCGACATTCTCAATAACAAGAAAGGGATTTGGTTGAACTTTCTTGAAAACAACTTGGTTTCTATATGTCCAAACATTCCACAAGATCATGTTAATATTTTGTATAGAGTGATTAAACAGTTTGTAATTAGTTATTTTTATGAACAATTCCTAACCAAGAAAGGAAATCACCCTCATAAAAAAGAGATGTGGGACCATTATATTTCATACTATTAAAATGCTTAAAATAAAAGGACACTTCCTATATATTTTCAATGTTTTGACATTTTACACTTAAGGTAAAAAAGCCCTAAATTACTAAGAGTCGGGTTGACCCTGCTTTTTGTAACAATACTTGTAGGTAAAATGTTTTCTCTGATAGCGCATCTATCAAAAATGTGTTTATAGGAATTTGAAAAAGTGATCCTAAAGTGTTTTTTGTAACCATCGCATAGGTATAAAAACACTTTTATATTATTCAAATTACCAAAAATTACATTTAATATTTAATTAGAAAAATAGGTATCATAATAAATCAAAATTTTTATTACAGAATATATAAATACAATTAAAAATGTATACTAATAAAACCTAAAATAACTATTTTTATGATTATAAAATTTATAAAATTTTGAATTAATGAATAAACATATATAAATATTTGTATTAATAAAAACCTAAAATAATTATTTTTAGGATTATAAAAATGTTTAAAAATATTTACAAAAATATTTGAACTATAAATATAATAAACATTTGTATTAATAAAAAAACCCAAAGTAATTATTAATATGATAATAAAAATACCAAGTCAATGGAACACACAAAAAAACATAAAAAGAAAAATGGAACGTACACATTTTTTTTAACATGAATGGAGATTCTTAATTCTTAGAGGAAGAAGGAAGTGAAAAGAAAAGAAACTTATGAGAAAACATAAATACAAGAAAAATAATTAAATATAAGAAAATATAATTATATTTTAAAAAAGGAATGTAATAATATTATAGGAATATTAAAAAATTGAAGTGCCCTTTTAAAAAATCACCTCTCAAATGCTTCTCAACAATTTGAGATATCAGCAATTTATGGTTTATGCTATTAAATATTTTTGCAGATGAAATCTAAAGTATTAGTGATAAAATATTAAAAACGTTGAGGTGCTATAATTTTTATATTAATAAAAACATAAAATAATTTTTTTTTATTTTACGTTGAAAGATGCCTTGAGACTTATGCGCCACTTGTTCCCTAGCGGAGTTGATATTCTCTTCCATAGGAAAAAACTGACTTAGGCATCGGGACGAGTGAGCCCTGTAGATCCTTTCTTTGTTTTGCGGAGGAGTCGAGCGTCAACCAATGAGGGCCAGGCCAATGACAGATTCGGATTAGGCGAGCGATTGACAGCTCGTGGATTCGGTTGAAAAATGCATCATCAACAAGTATCTTAATGTCAATAGCATATAGTATAAATTTTCTTCAAAGAATAACTAGATTGAGCACCAAAACACAATTATCTTAATTTCAATAGCAAATAGTAGAACTTCTCTTTAAAGATTATTCACATTGAGATCTGAAACTCAAGTATCTTAAAATCATTAGCAAAATTTTTTAAATTTTCTTAAGAACATGTGATACTCCTTTTATGAATATCTTAGACTAATTAAAGATTTTTTTTCATTTTAAGTTAAATAGAAATGAAAAAGTTGCAAGTAGAAATACTCATGTGGCTTAAGTGATTGTAAGTATGATTTTGATTACATACTATTGCTACAACCTACCACAGTGATTTATCACATCTGGTTTGATGGAAAATACCAAATCGGAAAACTTATTACAAATTACATTGATATTGTTCTCATCGGCTATCATTTGTGTTTCTTATTTACGAAAAAGCGAGCGTGGAAGAACGAGAACAAGTTTGGTTCTTTTTTTTTCTTAAAAACATGAAATGCGTTTTCAATAACCTAATCAGTATTCATAACAAAAACATGAAACTGTTCATTGGTTTTATTAAAAAAATGATTTAAAAAATGGTTTTAATTATGAAAAAACTGATTTTTATTATGAAAAAACTAGTTTATATTCTTAAAAAACTAGTTTTTATTCTAAAAAAACTAGATTATATTCTAAAAAACTGGTTTGTATTCTGAACAGGGGATTGATGTCAAAAACTGGTTTATTTTATTTTCATCATTTCTTTTAAAACTGAAATCAATAGAGCTGTGAAAATAAAAATCATAGTTATGAAATCAAAGAAGCTACTCTAGAATATACAAAATTACTCCAGATTCACAACAGTTTGGAAAAACAAAAATATCAAAATAAAATGAAATGAAATGAAACTAAATATAGTTGTGGTGGAAGATGAGAAGAAACCTGAGTGAAGAAACATAAGTAATAGAAGAAACCAAATATGTTGATGAAGAATCCAAATTCGGGCTTAGAGAGATGCGTCTTCTTGATGGAGCGGAGAAGAAAAAAGGGGAAAAACAGAAAACCACAGCAAGAGGATTCTTTTGTGGGGATTCGATTTTAAGAGCGATTCTGCATTGTCATGTCAGCCAGAAAAATAAGCTACGGTGGGCATAATGCTAGATCGTGAGAAATGACGAAAAAAATTCAGAGAACCTGCTCTAATACCATGAAGAAAGACTTGAGTCTTTATATATTAATAAAACTAAAAGATTACACGTACAATATGAGGCCTTATATAAGCTAAGCTATACAAACCTAAATATGAAAAATATACATAATAATCTAACTTGCCATATATAATAATCTAACATCCCTCATGATGTCTTTGTTCGAATGTTGGAATGACCATATTAAATTTATTAGGGAATGAAGCAAGAGAAGATTGGCTACGAAAATAGCATACTTGTTTTGTTTTGGATATCTTTCATTCCTCACAGCTATATATAGTTTCAATGATGTGTTGAATTTTCTTCGCTTTCCAAGGAATCAACATCCCTCATGTGTATTACTTGTTAATCCATGATCAACATGAAGATTGGCTCTTGAACAGAGTTCATTGCAGTTGAATCATATGGACATTATCCTTGTTGATGTTGGATTGTAGAAGTTTGAATCAGTTTGTTATTTGAATTATGTTAAGTCAACCTCCACAAAGCTTGCAGGATTAAGGAAAAGCAGCACCATCTGAATAAATTTCTTTCATAACTTAAACATAAAGTGAAAGATGATACTGCAATACACTTTTTAACGAAGGATGTAGTCCAGGTTTTCAGGTTCTTAAAATAAAATTTCCACACGGATGCATTTTTTGCCCCTAATGAAGTCAATATATGGTTTAGAAGATTGAAATCCACAGAAATGGATTAAATAAAGGTGGGCTCACTTAGTAAATCAAATTCCTCTTCCTTGGAGTTCATTATCTTTTTTCTCCGATTGGAAGGAGGAGCTTGTTCTTAGAAGCTGCTTATGGAGGATTCAGTGAATGAGGGCTGGACTATCTTCACAATGGATGTGAAAAGAGATAGGGTGCTTCACAGAGACATAAGGTCTGTACATGCTTTCAGGTTAATTTCCATTAATTCATGGTGATGCATTGATATAGTCAATGATTAAAATATTGCGATATATGACGATATACCATGTATTGATGTCAATTCATACGATATACAACATCGATAATCAATTAATAGAAATATTGAAAAAAAAATCAGAAATATCAGTGATATATCGGTTTGGGGGTGATATATCACTGATATATCCGTAATATTTTCAATTTTATTGAAAAATTAAAAAATAAAACAATATTTGAGGTTGGTGTATTGTTATAGAGCAAAAAAATAGGAGATGAAAAGATGTGAGAGAGAAAATGAAAAGTCTTTTTTTAATAATTAATATCACTTATTGCATGTCTTCCTTAATAATTAATATTATTAATTATTTTTAGAAAAGAAGATAAGATAAGAGATAGTTGGAATTATTATGTCTTCTATAATTAATTATTGCAAAAAATTAGAGAAGACCAAAACGATATGAGAGAAAATAAAAGGTCTTCCTTATTAATTAATATTATTAATTTTTAATAATTAATATTAAAATTTCGATTGAAATTTTTTTAAATTAAACAAAAACCATTGTGCAAATCTTTAAATACAAACAATTTGAAAAAAAAATATTAAATGAAATATTTTGAAATTATTTATATTATTATTTTAAGTGTTTACAAATAAAAGTAAAATATAAAAAATTAGTTCAATGATGTATAAATGTTTAATAATTATTTAGTATAAATCATAGAAAATGAATTTTAATGTTTTTTTTCAAATCTAATTGATATTATAATTTCATATACTTTCAAACTAATTTTGATATATAAATTAAATATATATTTAAATTTTGAATAATTTATAAATATTGATATATTTTTTATATATCTGTAAAATCCAAATATCAATATATTGGTCAAAACTGATATTTTCATCCTTGGATGTAGCTTCTTGATGTACTTCACAAAGCTTCAGGTTTTCCTATAAAAATATTTGCCAAATGGATCCAGTTTTCCTTTGAATGAAGTCGGAACTAGAAATTAACTAGGATTTAACCAAATTCCTCATAAATATGATATGATTTAGAAGAGGCATTAAGGTTCTTCGTTGCTGTTATCCAGAGGTCAATATCCATGAAAGCTCAGTTTTCCAACCTGGTTTTTGAAAACCCACTTGATGGATCGTACTAAAAAATTAAAAACAATTCTTTTCATATGTTTCTCTCTCATATATATTTTTTCAAATAAATAAATAAAAAGGAAATTGACGGGAATATTCTAAATTTTGGCCCGTCTTCTTTAAATAGTCTCACCTATTGTCAATTTCCCCGAATAAAAATCTACTTATTGTATCAAATAGACAAAGTCTTATTGTTCGATGAACCATATTTATATTCATGTTTCAAAAAAACAAATCTTTTACCATACAAGATTGAGATAAGTATTATCCCATATAAGTCGTATAGAGGAAGGGGTACAACAATGTGACATAAGCTAATCCCATATGTCGTATGAAGGAAAGGGGCCCAACACAATTAGACTATCGATAAAAGCCCAGCATAGGGAGGTTCGAACCCGTGCATCAGGCCCAACCCTAATGCACTTACATCGGGCATTTGGGAAAGAACACCAGTATCGCTCGATCGCCTATATCACTTTGGACATGCCACTCCTCGAACCCGAGGACTAAAGCCTGACCGAAGTAGGCAGAGTTGCAAAGACCCAATCTTTGAGGAATAGGCAGATTTGCTCAAAACACCAACACCGATTACCATTAACTTCACTCCCATGAAGCCCATTATACCCTCCACTCCCATGAACCCCACTAGCATGGTGGACCAGGAGCCATATTACCTTTGCTTCCTTGTAGGCAAAGTAGACATCAAATAGTTCGTTAGACAATGTAGTTAAAATTGTATGACGACAAACCTTTTTTATATGTGCCTAAGCCTCAGTGTTAAAACTCATGTTTGCAGCGGACAAAAGTTATGTGACTCCATGCATATCTAGGATGGAATATATACGCTCTTACCATTGTTTGAAATTTTGGCCAGCAAAAACCTTAATCCTGAAGATGTTAGGGAAGAGTTTAGCGTAGACAGGGAACAACGTAACAGCTGAAGCAGTGATGGTAGTATGGACATTGGCAGTGGATATTGGAGGGACTGTGATAGGGGCATCGTTGGTAATAAGGATCGTAACAGGGGGATCAACGGTAGTAAGGACTGTACCAACGATAAAGGAATCTTTTTCCATGGTGTAAAATTCCTAAGATTGTTGTATATGCCATGGACTAATGGGATGGCAGCAAATCGGAGGAGCGACGATAGTTGAAAGAGATGTCGGAAATTGGAGTGACAACCTGTAGAGAAAAACATAAGGGTAGCAGTGTAGCTGAGGTGTGTTTCAAAACACTATCCTTAGAAATTTTATTCCTCAGAATTCAACGGCTCTTGAGAGAGTGCCTCTGGATCAGGAATAACAGAGAGAATAGGATGATATTCATAATTCTTCACAATCACCAGGATTGAATTTATAGGAAAACAAAACTTAACCGATGGTTTGACCATGATATTCACTAGGACTAAATTGGAGCAAAACCAATTTTTTTGACCAAACCAAAAAGCTTTTATACTTTTTCTATGTGGGACAATGTCTTTTTTAACTTTAGGAGGAACACATAAAGCCCAAATTAAGTTTCTTCCAATTCACAGTCTGATATTGCATGGGGAATGCAACGCTATCATATGGGTGAAAATTCTTAATACTATGTTAACATATGTGTATTTAATTAAGACTTTTAAAGTTACTTATAATTTTTTTTAAGTGGATGACTTTTACAAAGTTGATAAATTTTTAAATATTTTTGTTAACTTTCCAAACTTATAAATTTAATAAACTTTTATTTTAAAAGGTTTTTGTATACTTTAATAGACTTTTGTACATATTAGTGGATATTTAATAACTTTAATTAAATATAATAAATTCATATTTTTAATAAAAATAAATAATATATGATATCTTAATTAAATAATTTTATTTAGTAAAAGTAACGAAGTTATTTAAATTAATGTTTTACCAAAATTTCGTATAGTTTCTTCTAAGGTTTTGCTTCGTTTGTTTGGATCACCATACACTAGATAGTTTTACCCGATAAAAATTAATTTCAAATCTTACCTAGAAACGTCTGAACTTTAACTTACATTCATATATCTTAAAAAGTATTTTTTTTTCTCAAAAAGTGTTTTTTTTTTCTAAAAAAAAACTAAGGTATTCAAAACTACATTATGGATATAAAATATAAATTTTTATGATAGAACCCTTAGCTGAATAATCTAATTTTCAAACCTCAAATCCTAAAGTTTCAACCTTAAGTTTTTTTGGAGCTTTGCAAAAAAGGAATGCTGTTCAAATAATATTCGGAAAATTTTCTAATTTATATGTACGATATTTTATTCAATCAGGGGTGTCACAACCATATTGAATACCCATTTTGTAAAATATCAGACACAAAGAATGGATAGATTTTAGGATGGATTTTAGTTAAAAAAAAGAAAAAAAAAAGCCTTTCAACTAAAAATAAGTCTACAAAATCCCTGGGTCTCATTTCTTTTGAAAACCCTAATTTCTTATGTTCTTTTTTTTCATTCCATTAGAAATGAGTAGTAGTTATTTTTGGCATCCCTTGACATGAAATTACTTATCTCATATTTTTAATTGTTTTTATTTGATTTTCCTTTGTTTTTTATCATTTACTTGTTATGATGAATGGTTGTATCCAGGAACAGATCTAAGCAATGTGCTTAGTGGGGGCATTTGCCCCCACTCAAATTATTTTGAAAATAATTTCCCCATCGTATTTTAAGAAATTCAAGCTTAAATGCTATACTTTGCCCTCACCGAAATTTCTAAATATTAAGTTATTGAGTTAAAGCCAAGTTTAAAAATTTTGTAAAACTTAAATTATTTAATCTTATCCCCACTGAAATCGAATCCTAACTTCATCACTAATTGTATCGTCGTATAACGACTGATTTGTTTATTGATTTTTATACAAGTGATTCAAACAATAAAACTATTTTAATCAAATAAATAAATCATATCAAATTCTTCGGTATACACATGGACCACCTTACCGAAGACATCTATAGTCTAAAGTGTTGAAAAAACACTGATCGTAAACAAAGGTGCAAAGAATGATTAACGTTGTCACGATCAAACCATTAAGGAATAGTTCCATTATTGGAAAAGCCCACCCAACTCAGTCAGTGCCTTACCGCTAATTCTCTATGGCTGGAAAGCACTGTTTTTTTTAACAGCACACGCAAGGACTATTTGACCCAAATCATTTTCACTATCATTCCATATTCTAAAACTGATGAAACAAATTAGTACTTGCCATTTACAGTTGTTGCATTGACCGAGTGTTTGTGACATCCATTGAGTTTAAGGAGACAGACTTTTTTTTTTGGTCGCCTATCCATAAAAGTAATTTTTAAGTCATATCATGTTAAAACTAATCTTTATATGAATTAAAAAATATTATAAAAGTGATAAGTCTTTATTATATAATATAGTTATATTTCTAAAACTCGAACTTGAGACCTTTAATTAAAATAAGAGAGACCTCAATCATCTCATTTATATATTTGATGATGAGTCAGACATAGTTTAGCCATTAACTATTGATGATCTTATATGTAATATTAATTCTAATATGTTGATCAAATTTTCTTAAAAGTGTTATAAAATTTTACTAACATGTAGGTGAGTCGGACATAGTTCAACCATTAATTATTGATGATATTATATGTAATATTAATTTTAATATGTGTTGCTCAAATTTTTTTAAAGATGTCATACAAATTTACTTTAAAAATTATTATAGTTCATCATTTGAAATTCATTATAAGTCAAGCCAAATTATTAAGAGATGAGGTGAGTTTATAAGGGATCCAGACTCGAGTCCCTATAAAAACAAAGTACAACGATCTAATAAATGTGATACCCAAACAAAATAAAAGTAAAAATAAAATTTGTATGATATCTCTTTAAGGTTTTCTATTCAGATTATTGATAACATTCATTGCATTTATGGAGAGTCGCACAAATTTAATGGTCATTAATTATTAGATGCATTAACTCAAATCTTTATGATATTCAATCACCAATTGCTACGAAGCTTCGTGAGCATTGAAGCATTTGCTTCAAGTTCTCCTCAAATCCACCACGCAATTGAGTGGAGTCAACTATTAAGTAATTTTCAATTTTATTTATGGTCTAAGGAAATAAGTGGCAAATTCAATAATAGAAGTGTCGGCAATGAACAAGCTATATATATATATATATATTTCATATAATAAAAAATTGATGAAAATTGGGGAGAAGGTTCCTAAAATGGGTAGCTTGTATATATATATATATATATATATATATATATATATATATATATATATATATATATATATATATATATATATAAGCGGTGTAAAAGGGTTCAAATGATTTTTTTTTTAAAGCTAAATACTTTAGTTACAATGTAGTAAAATGTTATTGATAAAACTCAAACTCGAGACCCTAATTTCCTATATCCTTACTTGTTAAAACGTTGAGTGCTATACCATATGAGCAAGGTACGATGGACAATGATTTTCTTTAAAAAATGCTTCTGATTATAATATATATCCGAAATTTGAGGAAAAGAAAAGGGGAAAAGAAAATAAAAATATAATTAAAATGAAAATTATTTTGCATATACACAAACTAAAAATTTTAACAAAGTAAAAGTTTAAAAACACAATTTTAATTAAAAATATTAAATATTTTAACTAAGATAAAATAGAACTGTAGTCAAGTAATAATCATAAGCAAAAATTTTGATTTTGATATAATCCCCTTAAAGAGCTTTATATATCTTTTCAGAATTTCTCGAGGAGACATCTGGGTGTGCTCATGAGATATAATGTCCATGCAATTACCCTTCTACCGTTCTACTAATCTTCCACTTGACCATGTGCTTGAGGTTGTGTGCATTGGGTGCACAACATATTGCTTGCGCTTAGCAACATGGTACCTGTGAGTTATGCACTACATCTAATTCCTGAGCTGCAGATCAGGCACACTAGAGTCATCTAAGTCCACATGGGCACAAGCACATTCCATGAGATTGATCTCGTCGGATCAAGTTTGGGAAATGTTCAATTAGCTTATGTAATAGAACGTTCAACCTTTTATAAAGGTAATGCATCAGGAAGTGCAAAGTCTCGGGTTTCAGTCCCATGGACAATTTGCTACTTGTTCAAGTGTAAAAACAAAATTACATGTAAACCTTAAAAATAATTGAGAAATAATTACAGGGCAATCTTACAATCTAAATGATGATGTTACCATTTGAACGCATACATTGAATTATTCTATTCAACTTCAAAAAAAAAAAAAAAAATCATAAAAATGGGAATGGATGACCCGCGGCTTTGACTGTTTGACATCCTAAATGCCCCTCTGCACACGTTGTTAAGTTATCATATAAATAATTCAGTGATGATCACTGCCTCTCCATCCAAAACCTAATACCATGTCTTTCAATCCCATGCAGCCTTTTCCCTTTTCCCTCTTCTTTCTTCCTCTAATCCTCATGATTTCCATCCCTGCATATGCCACTACTTCTCCTTACTCCCCAACCGATTATTTTCTTCTCGACTGCGGCTCTTCCTCAGATACAACATCCTCCGACGGCCGTACGTGGCTGCGCGAGTCCGCCACCTCAAATTTCTCGTCCTCGGACGCACAAAACGCGTCATTCGAATCCACCGCAGACCGGCAGGAGGCGGCGGCGGTGGAGCTGAAGTCCTACATGATGACTGACATCTTCAAATCCCAAATTCACATACACCTTCCCGTCTCTCGGCCCTCGATTATGTCTTTACTTCTACCCATAAATACCTCCATCCATGAATCCCACTTCCTCTTCACCGTCACGTCTGGGGTTCACACCCTCCTCACCAACTTCAGTCATCTCTATGTTGCTGATCCCGAAAAGGATTCCATCGTTAAAGAATTCGTCGTCCACGTCCGGGAAAACCAGACTGTTCTGAACGTAACTTTCTCTCCGTCCCCGTCATTTTATGCGTTTGTCAATGGAATAGGAGTCTGTTCCATGCCGGATAATCTGTACATCACCGGCGAGCCGATTCCATTGGTGGGCACGAATTATATGTTCTACATCGACAACTCCACCGCTTTGGAAACCGTTTATCGGCTGAACGTGGGCGGCGCCAGTTTCGGAGGAGAAAGAGATACCGGAATGTTTCGGTCGTGGCAAGATGATTCATCTTATATATTCGGTGCTGCTTTTGGGGTGACAAGGCAAGGGGATGATGCCGACATCCGATATACTCCTGCGGCGCCGCCAGCATACACCGCCCCGACCGACGTCTACTCTTCCTGGAGAAGCATGGGTCCTATACCTAGTATAAATTTGAATTATAACTTGACTTGGATCTTTCCTGTAGATTCTGGGTTTAATTATCTTGTTCTTCATTTTGTGGATAATTGATACATTACACTTGGGTAAACGAACGGGTTTTTGATATTTTTCTCAGCAACCAAACAGCTCAGGAGAAAGCTGACGTCATAGCTTGGAGTGGAGGCCCTGGAATTCCGATGTATCAAGACTATGTTGTGTATGTGCCACAAGATGGGAGCCGAGGAGAGAAGCAGGACTTATGGCTCGGCTTACACCCTAACATGAATTCCAAGCCGCATTTCGCTGATGCCATATTAAATGGTGTAGAGATCTTCAAGTTGAATCGATCCTCCGGCAGCCTCGCCGGCGCCAATCCTGCACCGGCATCGATACAGCTGCCCGCTGCAACCGCCGGAACTGCATGATTCTAAGAGCAAACGGCTCTCCGAGCTGATAATCATCGGCCCGGCGCTACTCTTCGGCATATCGGCTCTCCTTTTTGTCGTATACTTATTTGTCCTGCGGAAACGGAAGAGAGTATCGAGCTGGGGATCGGGCCACGCCGAGCTGATGAGCCGTCACTTTGCTCTCTCCGAGCTTCGAGAAGCCACTAATGGCTTCGACGACGCTCTCGTCATCGGACGCGGTAGTTCCGGCGATGTCTACAAAGGCTACATCAACGGTGGAGATATCATCGTCGCAATCAAACGATTGAAATCAAAGTCAAAGTCAAAGCGAAGATTGACCGACGAATTCTTGACTGAGATCAAGATTCTGTCACAGCTCCGACACCGGCATCTGGTTTCACTGATAGGATACTGCCAGGAGGAAGGAGAGATTAGACTTGTGTATGATTACTTACACCATGGAACCGTCCACGATCATCTCTACGGCGCTGATCATGATCCTCTCCCATGGAAGCATCGGCTGGAGATCTGTATCGGCGCGGCTCGTGGGTTGGCTTATCTTCATCCCATAATTCACGGCGATATCAAGTCGACGAACATCTTGCTGGATCACAAATGGGTGGCGAAGGTTTCAGATTTCGGATTGTCCGAGGTGGGACCTACCAAGGTTAAGGGCGCGTTTGGATGCATAGATCCTGAGTACCGTAAGACGATGAAGGTGACGGAGAAATCAGACGTGTACTCATTCGGAGTGTTCATGTTGGAAGTGATCTGTGGGAGGGCTGCAGTGAAAAGAATCGAATCGTGTTCCAATCCATTCGTTCCTATTTTAGACAATTGGGTAGGAGACTGTATTGAAAAAGGTAGGCTTGATGATGAGATGATCGACCCATTTGTTGTGGCTCAAATTGGCGACGACTGCTTGAAGAAATTCAGGGAGACTGCTTTTGAGTGTCTGCATTGAAGAGGAATCCAACGGCCGACAATGGCTGATGTGGTGGGAAGGCTTGAATTGGCTTTGGAGCTGCAACAAAATGCAGTTACACTTACTGTCAACTAATTAACAACAATTAATACATGCAATAGATAATTGATAATTCTAAGTTTCTATACCATAATGCTAAGTTGTTATTAAGAGAGTTATTAGAAAAATCGACATTTAATATATGTACTATACAATTTATATGTGTTGTCTCGAGGAGGGTGGAAACAAATGGAAACACAGGTATAAGGATATAAATAAGTAAGACTCGAATTAAATTTTAAATGATCGGTGTGATGGTAAATTCTTCAAGAATGTGTGTCAAATACGAGGATGTGAGGCAAAAATCGTGCCAATACGAAATAAAGGAAAAACATAAGATTTGTGTGAAAATCTTTATTGGAAAAAATCATGGACAAAGGAAAAAGTTTTACAATCAATTTAAGAGATATTACAAAATACAATGAAATAGAGAATAAACCCTAATGTATTAATTTGATAAAAACACCCATGTAAAAATGTCCAAATACCCTGTCAATTTTTTTTACTTAAAGTCGTTAAGTTATTTCCAAAATACTTTCCTCACGTTGCCTTGTAGTATTTTTCAAAGGTGGAAATAATTGAATAGCAAGTTGGCCAAGAAAATGTGGAGGGAAGAAAAAGGAAAATTTAAAGGAAAATTATTTATCTTTAAAAAAAAAATTATCAATATCAATATCAAAAAGAAATATTTAGTTAAAAAACATCAAATAATCCTAAATTTAACCTTCTTCATGTATTTTTTGAGAAATAATAATTTTGAATAAAAATTTAATTTTCCAATTTTATGTATTTATATGTATTTTTTTAAATAGTTATTTTAATAAGAATATAATGAATATATTTTTATTAAAATTAGGTCAAAGTTTGATAGAAGGTTTAAATAATATAACTGGAATTATTCTACAAAATATTCTTTACAAAAAAGAATAAATTAAACCTAACACACACTTTCAAAAAATTTGATTTGGAGTGCATATATATGATTTTACCAAATACCAACAATGAAAAGACATATTTAAAAATGAATAATTATTTTATATATTATTTACAAGTCATTATTACTTATTTTAATATTAAGTATAAATAATTTTCAAAAAATATAAATTTATACTTTCTTTTGATTTATTTGGTTGTATTTATATTTTCATTTTTTGAAAGCTAAACATTTTAGTTACAATATAGTAAACCATTTCCACTATGACTCATACTTGGGACCTCTTTCCCTAAGCCCTTGCGTATCACATGAGTTAGGCACGATAAATGTATTTATATTTTAATAAAAATAATTATTTAATTATATGTGAACAAATTTTATGGATTGATTAATATATAGTGATATAAAAGTGAAGTTTGAGGCAAATCATGTGATATAAATGAATGATAAAGTGATGGTATTCATGAAATTTGAAATCTTGAGTCGACTGAATCAATTCTGAAGAAAAATGTATGATTCTACAAGTTCTTAATCGTTGATTACCCATCGTAATACAAAACATCCTTTTTTTTTTTTGAGAAATCTGAGATAGAAGGACCAAAGATAAAAAATTTTCACCTACTAGAAATCGAGATACAGAGGGAAAAGAACGATTTTGCGTTTTCTTACCATCACAACAAAAAAATTAGGCACACGAGATATCGGAGAGCGATTTCCGAGATTCTTAATGTTTCTTACCATCTAACAAAAAAAAAAAAAAAAAAAAATCAAGCCTTTAGAGACATGAGATTTCCCTTCAGAGTCAAAGATTTGATTTGACACTTTTAGCCATGCCAGCCTGACGAGGGTGCGTGATGAGTGATTGGAAACCCCTCTTGAAGAATCTTGTCCCATGATGGAGTCTAGAGTGGTGTGGCAGCAATAATGGTGCTTTGAAGCGGTGCATGTTGGATGACGATAAAGACGGAGGGGAAGAAATGCGGAGAAGGGAGAGAGACCCATAAAAAATTAACTATTTAACTTCCTATCAAATTATTTGTATAACTTACTAAATGTGGGTGATATGGAAACTGAATATGAATTATATTTAACTTATTTTAACATATGATATTTAATTATGCACCTTTAAATAAACTTTATATTTAATTATGATATTAATATAAATTATATTTAACATATGATAATATTAAAAGTATTATTTAATCAAATCGATACTTTAATTTTTATCCCTAATTTAATATCAAAATCAATTAATAAATAACTATAGATAAATAATAATTTAATTATATTTTTAATTACAAAATTGGGTAAAAACTCTATCTTTATTAAGAAAAAATCATTTTCATTTAAATTAATTTAAACGATAAATTTGAAGATAAATATCAAATAATTTTAAATCATTATCTAACTTAACATTAAAAAAACTTAATATAAAATATTATTTCTAATAGAAATGCTAAAATATTTTATACTTTTATATTATTGATATTCTAATAGTTTTATATATATATATATATATATATATATATATATATATATATATATATATATATATATATATATATATATATTGATAGGGTTTGAAAAAATGGGCTCGAGGTCCGCTCATGAAACTGAAGCGTTGGAAGCACTCGGGCCCTTTGGCCTTGACCGGAATGAAGGCTAGTCAAGCACGACTGAGGCGGTTATGGAGTAATCGAAAGCCCACATTACGCCGTGCGCTAAATCCTATCGATAAGGAAATAAAATAATCTTCAATAACGTATTATCGCACTTAAATCAAATAAATCTCTGATAAGGAAAATAAGATGATGCGATATATTTCGTCTTGCGGATGTGGATCTATGATGGGAAGAAGGATAGTCTAAAATATTTGCTGTCATTATCACAAATCAAATCGAATCACAGATAAAGAAGCAAGAAATATCGATCGATGAGAAAGAATCTAATCATCATCCAGCGGGAAAACATATCACATAAATACCAGGTCACCATTGGTGAAAGGTCACCTTGACTACGTTTAAGCCCTCTGGCGGTCTATCTTTTACTCTCGAAGTACGAGCTTGGCGTCGGGCGACCATAGAAGCGAAGCCCCCTCAGGCCCTTATTCTTTCTTGTTTTTGCGTGAAGAAGTGTGTGAGTGCCGAAGACCAACCGGCGTGATCGAGTCCCGACCCAGCTGACCCCACGCATCGGCCCGGTCAGGTTGAAAACATCATCGGTTGGCGTCGTGCGTAGAACGATAGTTCCTTGATAAATAAGGCCGATCGATTCGCGTGGTATCGGCTTCGGAACCTGGCGGGCGGCGTCGATCCACGAGGATGCGGGGATCCGCCCGGTGCGTGGGCGGCCCGAACCTGTGGCGTTAGAAGCGTCTGAGAAGCGAAACACGAGAGCAGGTAAAGGCACTCGCCTCACGACCGATGCACGATAGGAGAGTTAGAGCAACTCACCAGGCGAATCACAGCGCCGCGGGAGGCCTGTGAAGCTGAAGATCCCTTTATCTCCGTGAAGGAAGCACGATCTGAGCATTGCTGAGGTCTTGGCGAGGCAAGTCCAGTGAGAGCCATGGGGCATGGACAGCCCGGTGGCCCACGGAGGAGGCGCGAGGCGACACTCGGAGGGCATGTCGGGGCAGAGCTCCGGGTCATCCTGGTGAGACGGGAGGGAGCGATCATGGGAGCCAGAGGTTTAGAGCCTCCGGCCAAGAGCTGGCCAGGTGTGAAGGAGGTGGTAAGGACGGGCTCGACATGGACACGCACATGCAACGGGGCGAGTCACCGCTTCACGGTGAGTGCTTCCTTCCCACTTCGACCAAAATTCGAGGATGCCATTCGATGGTGTCGGAGATCCTAGTCGATCATTCAACGCACAGCGAATGGAATTTGCATGGGTATCAAGACCTTGTGTGCGATCACCCGAGCTATTTATCACATTGAGGCCCGGCCTTGGCACGGTTTAACGAGCTTCGCCTTCATCAATCTCCTCGTTAAGAGGTATCCGTGCGTTAGTCTCTCACTTCATTGGAGCCGGGCGTATAGAAAGCGAGTTACCATCTGCGACCGTGGTAGAGCTCGCGAAGGCTGAGGTCTATGTTCAAGGTTGTAGCCGAGGTCTCTAAAGGTAGATATACGACGAAAGTTTGTGATCACCGCGTTCATTCTTGGATTAGAGGTGCGATCGAAGGGTGATGTTTTTCATCTCTAAATCCTCAGCGAAGCATGTTTAAGTGCTCGCAAAGCGGAGAAGTACATCGATGGCGAAGAAGCTCCATTATCTGAAAGGAGCTCCTCCACCCGCCAAAGAAAAAAGTGGGACCAGACGGCGGCGAGGGCAGACACACAAAGACAAAGTGGCCAGGGAGGTCTCGAAAGATGGAGAGCGGTCCCGAAAAGACTATGAAACCTCGAGGAGATCGATGCGGGCAGCACCGGCTTCGAGAAACGCGACATTATTCACATGGCGTTTCACGCCAGGCCTCGGTATCGCGGTCTGCAGTGCGAAGCGAAGCGAGTTCACGAGGTGGCCAACTCAAATGAAGTCAGACCCCGCCACAAGAGACAACACCAGGTATTGCTAGTTCCATAGGGACTATGGGCACCGCACGAATGATTGCATACAACTCAAGAAGGAAATAGAGTATTTAATATGGCGTGGGTATCTCCGGCGCTTCATAGCCCTTGAAATGACCTGAATCAAGTTGAACGAGCTCTGGCTCGGCTGACCACCGCGCCTCGGCGGATGACAACTGTGCGGCAACCTTTGAGGAAATCCGCATTGATCGGGAGGATTTGCGGAGGAATCGGCTCGGCCCGGAAGGCCCGTGCGCGACGTCGGTCGATGGGGTGGTGGGAGATGCAGTGGTGTCCAGGCGCGCCGGCTCGACATCCATGCGTTCTCACGACCCGGGGATGCAGAGGATGCCGGCACCAGGCGACCCTTAGTAATTGGCTTGATGTGCTTAATAAGCAGTCCATCGGAGTCCCCAGTTGACAACGGGAGTTGTTGGCAATCATCTTCGCCTCTCGACCATGGAAGTAAGATGGGCATCGGAAGGAGAGAATAGAACGTCGGCTTCATTTGCGAGGATTCTCTGGGGAAAAAGTATTACCCTTGGGCTCGTCTCGTAGTACTCACCTTGGGAGATCCCCCGTGTAGACCCAGACAGCCGGCGAGATTCCTCGTTATGAGCGCCCCATCTTGCTTATAATATGTTGTTAGTAGGACCCTCTCGATCGATAAAAGCCATTCCCTCAGCTTCACATGATGATCAAGTTTCCTAAAGTAGCGGAGTAAAGATAGTTCGAGAAGACAACCAGTGGCCGGAATGCTACTCGGCATCCATGAAGCAAAAGTGATCGATAACATATGCTTGGGCCAGGCTCGACATGCGCCGGCAGTGCCACGACACAGGCCTGGAAGCACGGAACTGTATGGATTGGATGGCTGACCACGACCACCTCGCTACATTGGCGCCATTGTGAGGACCTCGAAAGCCCTCAGCATTTTGAGGCCGAAGCAGATGTCGCCGCATGGAAGCGAGCGCGGACATGGGATTGACCCCTTGACAATCACCGCGTAGGGTGAAAGTGGCCCGTCCTTGAAGTCGGTCAAGCAAAGAGGAGGGCTTATGCAGAAAGCCCGAAAGCGATCAACGAGGAGGTCGGCAAACTCCTCCAGGCAGGGGCAATCAGAGAGGTGGAATATCTTGAATGGTTAGCGGCGTCGTGCCTTCTAAGCGAGCGTGATGGCGACTTTGCATTGACTTCTGAGCGTGTCGCGTATGAATGGTTTCCCTTTCTTGGCGAATCGACCTCATAAATGGATACCCTTTGAAGCCGTGAACTCCTCGGTTTATGGATCTTTCTCAGAGAAACAACCATATCGGCATGGACCCAGACGGCCAAAGAAAAGACCTGGATTCGTCCACGGCGTAGGGAACTATTGTTATCGTGTGATATAATTTAGGCTCAGGAAGCGAGGCTATCGAGGCTGAGTGAATAGGATGTTCGAGGCGGATAAGACAACCATGGAGGTGTGCGTAGATGACATCTTTGGTAAAATCCCTTCTTTACTTGACTCACATAACTCATTTATCAGGCGTTCCCGGATACGAGAGAGTACAACATGGGTGAATCCGGCCCAGTAGTGTGATGGTAGGAAAATTCCTAGGTTTCATAGTCATGACCCGAGGAATTGAAGTAGTCGGAAGAATGAAATAAAGGAACATTCTTTCGACGTACCATAGCCCTCGGGCGTAAAGAGTCTGACGTCGACATGAAGGATTCTTTGCTTTAAAGGCCGGTCGTATCACAGGGCTAGTGATAAATGTCGACCTTCTTCCGGTTCAAAGAAGGCTGTCGATGGGATCTGGTCTTGAAGAAGGCATTGAAGACATATTTGGGCTCCCGAATTCTGGTAAAGCCTGGTGAAGGGCTCCTCACTATCTTAGCTATTTCGGACTTCCTGCGACCGTTGTTGTGCAAATCGGGGGACAAAAGGCCAGAAATCACGACACAGATCTGTGTGCGGTAGGAGCTCTGAGAGGAAGCGGAGGAGGGTATCGAGGATGGAAGCTAAATCTTGGCATTAGTAGCCGCGGCTCAGGCTCATGCTTTCGGGCTCGTGTGAGTTAGCAGGAATGTCAGGTAAACAGATGTTACATGGCCCGGAGACCTCGGGAAGGATGATGAAGTGGGCCATGGGGCTGCGAGTTCGACATCGGATATAGCCAAAGCTGATAAAAGGGGCGGGTCTTAGCGGACTTAGATCATGGAATTCATCTCGTGAGCCGCTTGAGATGCTCAGTACTGCAGAGCCTCCCCGTCCCAGAGCTTTACGTAGGGGTGGGGGCCGCCGCAAAGGCGGGCTAGGTCTAATCCTCCCGGGGAAGGAATGGGATGTTAGTGCCTTTCAGTTGGAATTCAAGCCTCCCGACAAGCGAGGGCGAGATATGAGGCGGTCCTGCGGCCTCGACTCGCCCATTCAGGAGATTGACGACAAGTGCATAGCGACTCAATGGTAGTAGGGCAAATAGAAGATGCCCTCGGGGCCAGCCAGGTGAAAGAATGATCACATGCCTCCCGAAAGTCGCGGATTATTAGAAAAAAGTTAGCATTTAGTCGAGTCGGACATATCCAGATAGTGAGCTCCTGATGGTGCCTTGCGAAAACTAGTGACCTCCGGAGAACCTCGGCGGTCGATGCACGTCAAATACCTTGTAGAGCCTTCTATAGATCTCTGTGGCGTGGAAGTTGCCCCAATTGGGCCCTAGTCGAGTTGGATGGAACCCATTTGGGATTATATAATAGACGGACGTCTACTCGACGACCCAAAAGAGGCATCTAAAATTACAGTGGTGACGGGTTCACTAACCATAAGGAAACTGCTTTACAAGAGAGGTTTCCGTCCTTAAATGCATCGTGGGGAAAGAACCATGACTATGTGCTAAGGAAAGTACATGAAGGTGTATCTGGGAAATCATATCGGGCTCGGGCATTCATGGGGAAGGTCTTAAGGCGGGGATGCGTTGTGCACTCGGAGACGCGATCGACCTGATCGGGAGATGAATCTGCGGAAGCATCTTAAGATCTCTCGCCTCCATCTAAGCCTTGACACCGATCACGAGCCCCCGGCTGCCTTGAGTGGGGTTTGGGATATCTGGACCTCTTGCCCTTGGGAAGGGCGATGTAAGTGTAAATCGTTCTTGATAGGTGCTTCACCAAGTGGGGTTGGCCAGAGACAGGCACAATCAAGGAGGCAAAAGATACAATTTTGTGTGGCGGGCCATCATATGCAAGTTTGGTATCCCAGGCCTGGTATCGAGACGATGGAAAGAAGCGGTTGTGGCCTTGATTTAGGGATTTTTGTCGTGACTCGAATTAAGAATTATTACTAGGTCCCGGCACATCCAGCAATCTAATGGTCGAGCGAAGTCACCATCAGATTGCAAGACGCGTGAAGACCAAGTGGAAGATCTTAAAAGGCAAATGGGTAGAATAACTCCCAGAATTATTATGGGCTACGGGGTATCTTGTGAGTTAGCGACCGAAACCCCGGTGCCACTGTACTTTAGCTGAAATGATAGCCCCTGTCGAAGTCGGATTCTAAAGTCACTAAGGATCGGGATTGGCGGCCAGTGGAACGCAATGATGAGGCTCTCATACAAATTTAGGATCTTAGATGAAAAGCGTGAAGCGGGTCCTAAGGCATATGAAGATTACCAAAGGAAGAACTGACGAGGTATTATAACGAAAAGTCAAACCCAGGCTTCATGCCGGGTGACCTAGTCTTGAAGCTCACGCCATCGGAAAGAATCAGTGCATGGAAGCCCAGGCCCCAGCCCAGGAAGGCCTGTCATCGTCATCAGACCAGCCAATTACGAGCTCCAGACATAGGAGGGAAAAATTCTACATCATGCTTGGAATGCGGAACACCTGAAGCATTATCAATTTTCAGATGATGATTTGAGCGTTTACTGGTTATTTTATTAGACGTTTCAAACAGCTTAGACATAGAATGCTGGAAAATTACACTCTGTGAGAATGTGAAAGTTCATGATCAAAGGAAAGTCTCTCTTTTAGTCGATCAAATTATATTCAATTAGAATGGTAATTGTGTTAGGTACACTTGGAAGTACATAGTACAAGCCAGGTTCCTCGAAAAAAAAAAAAAAAAGCCTTAAGAGGAAAGAGGAAAGGAAAACGAGATGAAAATAAAGAAGAAGAAGCGGAAAGGTGGAAAAGAGGAGAAAAAGAATAGAGAGGTGGAAAAGAGGAAGAAGAAAAGGATGGAAGAGTTTGTGCGAGAAGGGAAAAGGGAGGGAAGTGAGGATGTGGAAAAGAAGAAAAGGAAGGAAAGAGAGGAGAAGGAGAGGGAGAAAGAGAAGAAAGGAGGAAGAGAAAGAAAAAGAATAGAAAATAGTGAGCGGCCTGAGAAATGTACATCCTCTGCGGGCGCATTCCCACTAGCAACCATATGAAAAGATGAGGAATAACATGACTTCCATAAGGGAGGCGGGAAAACCTGACTCCAGACGGAGGTCGACAAAGTTGGAACCAGAATCTTTGGCGGTCCCGGCGAGACGATCAAGCGGCGCTTCATTTAGTGCGAGATCTCATTCACGCCTTAGAAAGGCGAATCTATCCAGAAGTATAAACTCCATAGCAGTAAACGCCATTTATAAGAAAGGCAGCACTTCGAAATTGTATATTCGTTCCAATTCTCCATGAACGATTAAAAACACTCGCGTCTTTCGAATCGAAGTCGAATGGGCACGCCGCGGCTGGATGACGAGCTCGACTACTCACCAGCGGCCATGCGACTGAGTGAGATCCGCGCATTGATAAACCCACCGAGGCCTCGTGGCCGGAGCCCGGTAGCTCGGTTTGGCCGAGTCGACTACTGCGGGCATGCAGCCTAAGGTCGGATCAACCGAGGCTATTCAGCGAAATGAGGCCTCGGCGCCCCAGAGCCTAGCGGCTCGGTTTGTGAGCTGAGCCTGGGACCGTACGGCCTAAGAGTCGGTCCGGCTCAATTTGTCGACATAGGCCTCGGTGCTTTCGAGACTGGCACCTTAATTTGAAGGCTGGGCTTCTCTGCGCGGGCCATGCGACCTAAGGTCGGATCGGCTCGGGCTGGTCGGCCAGCGGGGCCTCCCGGCTGGATGGGGTGGCTCGGTTTAATGAGGCTCGGCTGCTACGGGCCGTACGGCTGGAGTCGGATCGGCTCGGTGTCGGCCATGAGGCCTGTTGCGCCGAAGCCTAGCGGGCCGGTTTGATGGGCTCGACTGCTCTGCAGCCGGGCCGTGCCGGCTGTCGAATCGGCTCGGGCTATTATTCAACACAAGGCCTCATCGCGGAGCCCGTGCTTCAGTTTAGCGAGCTCGGCCACTCTACGAGCCATCACGACCTAGAGTCGGATCGGCTCGAATTTATTCGGCCTGAGGGCCTCGGCGCCGAGCCCGGTGGCTCGGTTTGTGAGCTGTTGCTCTGCTTGTGAGGCCATGCGGCCTAAAGTCGGATCGGCTCGGTGGTCGATGTAAGGCCTCGGCCTTGGAGGCCAGAAGCGACTCGGTTTAATGACTCGACTACTGCACGCCAGGCCGTACGACTGAAGTCGAGATCGCTCATCTTTATTGACCAGCGAGCCTCGGTGCTCGGAGCCATTTCGGTTGCAGGCTCGACTACTCACGCACGGGCCATGCGGCCTAAAGTCGGATAAGCTCGGTGGTCGGCCCGCGAGGCCTCGATGCCGGACGCGGCTCGGTTTGACGAAGTTCGACGACTCTGCACGAACCGTGGCTAAGAGTTCGATCGGCTCGGGCTATTACGGCCTATGGCCTCGGCGCGGGAGCGGGCGGCTCGATTTGGGGACTCAAGCTGCTCAACTCACAGCCATACATGTAACGCCCCAAAAATGCCCTAGAATTTTATAATAAAAATTATTATATATTCCGGGTATAAATTGAACCAACTTGGGTATTTTAAGGAGTAAATAAATATTGCATAAATAATTATATGGCTAAGAGCCCGAATGCAAATATAATATACTAAATGAGAATTGATTACACACGAAGAATTTGCAGTGAAAAATGGCAAATTTGGAAATGTGAAAAATGAGGACCTTAGGGTCAATTGGAAACAAGTTTATATGTCTAAGTGTAAATATGTGGATTTAAGTGCAAATAGGAATAAGTGTGAACTATATTTCCATTTGGGAGAACTTAACCCAAGAATGCATTTTGTTTGGTGGCCAAATAAGGCCTTATGAAGATTAAGTGACTTAAGACAAAAAAAAAAAAGAGAAAATGAGAATAAGGTGGAAGGCCAAACATGGCCTTACACTTAAATGAGTTTAAAAGACCAAAAGTGGTCTTTGGGAGCTCATTCTTGAGCAATCACGTTTTTGAGAGGGGGAGTGAGAAGAAGAGGAAGGCTAGGGTTGAGGCATATCAGATTTTGGTGGGGAGATCATCCCATTTTGGTCTCCAGTGATCAAAAGAGGAAGGGAGCTAAAGCATAGGGTTCCAAGAGATTTGAGGTAAGAAATAAACTCAAACCCTTTGTTCTTGTGTTTGAGTTAGGTAAAACCCCAAATGTGGATAAAAAGGGTTTTTTTTTTGGTTGTAAATGAGTTTTGGGATTGTGTTGAGGTTGTTTTGTATTGTTGGTTGGGATTGGTTTGGATTGGTTTTGTGTAGTGTTTGTAAAAAGGGAAAATGTTGAGTTTTCAAAGAAAATGCTGTCAAAATTTTGTAAAAAATCCCTATTCTTGTTTTGGCTATAGATTAAGTTATAATCATCCAAATGAAGTGATTCCAATTGGTAAAGAACCATAAGAGATAGGGCTACAAATGTATAGAAGAGACCAGGAGCAAATTGTAGCTCTAAGGCTCCCCAATACACAGGCTTAAGGTGAGCTCGGGTAGCTCAGCGGTTATCTCTGTTTGGATATTGTTATAGATGTTTTGGCCATAAGTTGGGTTCACTCATCCAAATTGAGTGATTCAAATTCTGGGTAAACTAGAATTCTAGAGAAAATAATTTAATTGAAGAGAATTGTATGCAAATTGTAACCCCAAAGTACTTGAAATTTGTCAAAAGTTGAGCTATGTGTAGAATAATCGTCTACTTTGCAATTGGAGTAGTATGGATGTAAATGCAATAGCAGGTTCTATTGATCCAAATTGGATGATTCCAATTGGAGAAAGAAACCTTGAAACCATATCTTCAAATTTGTAGAAGGAACCATTACCAATTTATGGAGTTAAGACCCACGAAATTGAAAAACAGTAGGTAACCGAGTGGCTGGGACATGCAGGCCAGGTTTGACATAAAAGATACCATAACTTGTGTTTGGAGTGATCAAATGGGATGATTCAAATTCATATTAAAAATGATTCATGAACTATAATTTTATAGAAGGATGTATATGAGCAAAATATGGCTCAATTGTCCCGAAAATTTGGAAAGTGAAGAGTGTATTGATTAGACATCAACCTAACCAAAAAATCTAGAATGCACAAATGATTTTTCTTTGGTTATTCTTTGATTGTGAAATATATGTGATGGATTAGGGGTTAACGAGGAGGAAAGAGAGCCCGAGTTGGGGTGGTCAGGGACGGAATTTAAGAGCGACAATATTTGTGGTTTGTTCTAAGTCTTTTTCTTTCAAGTATTGGTTTTGTTCTCCATATCCCTCTAACCTCATTTCAGCATTGTTTGTGAAATGCTTATTTATGAAAGCTATATTGATTTGAGAGCGATTGGTTGTGAAAGTTTCAAATATTTGCATGTATGCATTATTTGAACTATAATTGAAAACAATATGTTTTGTTCTATTTACTCATATTCTTGTTTCAAGATTTGAAATGTTTGTTAAATGTTTAAGAAAACATAACCAGTTGTTTTTGGTCAATTGAGGCAGGTTGATTTGCATATGAAATTTCATGATTATGAAAATGAATGGTTTGTACAAACATACATACTATCTTAGTATTTTTCTATGAGTGATTTGAAAGCCCTTAATAGAATGATTAGCAGTTAATTACGCACAAGGATAGATTAGTATACCAATAGGGGTCAAATTAAGCGTTTTTACAAGCAGATATATTGATGTGTCACGCACTCACGATCCGTAGCGGCGGGACAGTATCGGTAGTGTTCTAAATTGTTTTTAATAACCGGTCGGCCTAGCGGGACACCGTATTGTGTTATAAAACAAAATGTTTTATGCCCAGGCTGCTGACCCGACGGGACCGTGTCGGTGATTACGATATCATATATACCGAAAACATAGGTTAAATTCGTTAAGGGTAGAACTGAAATGACTTTGAGATTTTTGACATATTGGAATTGAAATGCATGATTTCAGGTGAAATGATAAAGAAAGTTATGAAATGCATGATTTGTGATTTGAATGATTTATTGCATAAGAAAGTGCATATTTGGAATGATCAATGAACCGTAAATGGATGTATATGACATAAATATATGTATTGTATTAGCATGGATCATTAAAAAAGATTCAAAAGCATTGTTTAGAAAAAAAATTTTCATGATTTGACTTATACTGAAATGGAAGAAGGCTGTATGAACCATAAGCATGAAAATGTAGCGTGTTTACGATGCGGTGCGAGTGATATGGTGATCAGTGGATCAGATCGAGGGCGTCGAGTCATAAGAAGGAATTACGGGTATACTCAGACTTGTACATCATGTGTTTCTTTTTGAACTTTGATATTTTGTAAAAAGCATTTTGAAGCTGAATATCTATTTTGTAAACCATTTTGAAAAGTAGATGCCATTGTAAATGCATTTTGTTAAATGTAGTATTTATGGGCTTTCCCTAAATTGAAATCGTTTCCCTTGGTTGAGAATGAAATGTATTTGATAAGCAGTTTGGTTTATGGCTTATTGCAGTGGGGTTTCGGTTCGGACATGGCGGGGGTGGGCAGAATAGAGTGCGTCTGGCTGCGACCCGAGGAGCTGCTCAACACAGGCAATGTAGCCAAGAAATTAATTCAATTCATGCAGAACAGTGCGAAATGCATAAGTAGAGACATAAGTGATAAAAAAGAACATTTATTAAGGAAAAGGCTACATCGTCCGCAGATTGAGCTAGTAAAATAAATAAGACAAAGCAGAGCATCGATATCACGCGTGTGATCGGGCATCGAAGGAGGAGGCGGAGGGTGAGGAGTGGGCCTCGGCGGGGTGTGGGTTCTCCAGGAATGGTCGACGGGGAGGATTCCTCATTCTCCTCGTCGCTAGGGATGTCTGGATTGGAAGTCTGAGCGGGTAGGCGTGCGGCTTTCCTTTGAAGGCAGAAGCCACCGAAGCCCATTGGTACATGCCTCATCCTCAATCTTCCTCTCTTCATCCCGGTAGGCATTGAGTTATTTGTTATAGAGAGGTCCCCACGCGGCCAGCACTCCTCGGTCGGCGTTGGTGATTTGCGACCTCGGAGGCCTCACGGCGGAAACCCGAATCCGATGTATTTGTCTTATTCTTGTGATTCGTCTTTGTATGTAGCTCTTCCTTGGAGCTCCCGCGGCTCGCACTTGAGATGTAAAGCTCATCCTAACCATCGGGCTGTCTTGGGTGGCTGGCCGTGCACGGCTGCGAAGTCATTTGTGCAGCCGCGGCTCATCCAGACCTCCCGGCTCGCCTTCGGCCGCTCTCTCAAAGGCCCCATTTCGGGCCTCATCTTCTCTACCCTCTGGCCGGGATGCGTTGCCGACGTGGTATGCTAAATCAGTTAAGCTTCAGCCTCCTCGGTCATACGTTGCACCCCAGGCCCGCGCGACTGATGCGCTCGGTGGATGTAAGGGAAGCCACCCTCGCCTTATAAACCCGGGCAGCTTTGGCATGACCTTCGTTTAATGGCCAAACTCTTCAAATAAGTAGCCACCTACCCATCCAGCGTGATCAGGTATCAACACAGATCGACACTCGACTCGGAATGAAATCGGAAGGCGCGATGAGGTGTAGGAGCTACGAGGCGACCCCGCGGAGGATAGAGCTAAAGCCTCATCAATGGGCGGCAACTCGACCTCGCGGTTAGAATCCTTAAGGCTGGAACCCGGCGCTGCGCCCAAGTTCGGCATTGAAGCGAGTCACCATCTTCGCTAGTTTCGGAGTCCTTCCTCTTCAATTCTTCCGCCCTCGGAGAAGGTGGCCCCTGCTCTTCGCGGGGCGGATTCGGACGGTGATGGGCATGACCGCCAGCGGCCAGGGACCTTTTGCGCCCGCAGCGGACCGAGCAGGCTGCGAACTCAAGACTTTAGGAGCCTCAGCCGGAGGCGACAGTGCCTGCTCTGGCTTTTGGACATGGGTAGACGGAGGAAGATGCCCGAATTTGAGAACCTTGAGCGAAGCGGTGATCTTTCTCAACGGAGTCCAAGGTTTTCCGTTTCACGCTCCGGGGCTTCCGAGCCAGAATCTCTCCCTTGGTGGGTTTAGCAGCGGAGGGCCCGATGGGAGAGACTTTCATGGTGGAAGGAGGCGAAGGCCTCAAAGCAGCAGAGCGGGCTGACCTCGAGCTCGAAGGGCCAGGAATATTCGACTTGATTAGCTCCGCATAGGGACGTGAAGGACACTCAGCCAACGCCAGCGTTATGGCGTTATCCTCGGGGCTGAGATCGGGTCGAGCACCTGAGAGGCACGTAGACAATGCAGAATTAGAGATATCCAACAACCTCATACAAGTTATACCAAAAACAAAGCGACACTCACGTAGATTCTCGGGGGGTGGTCAAGCAGGGCATCGGTGTCGTCGCATCCAGAGGTTATATTCCCAATTGCGGCCGCTAACAAAGAAGTAGCGTTCCTTCAAAGCTTTGTGGGGAAGAGGGAAGATCGGAAATCCTTTAGAGCGCCGATGCGCACACGGAAAAATAGAAACCCTCGAGGCGGTTTCCTTAGCACTAAAGATAAAGGAGTAAAGCTATCTTGGGAACACCGAGGCCCCTTGTCCGCAAGAAAACGATAAAATAAATCAAAATACCCAGCCAGATTTAGTGAAAGTTGAGGAAGAAGTAGACATTGAAGTGTTGCAAAACCCGCTTTTATGAAGGGATGCGGAGAAGCGAGGCCGTGTCGAAGCTCTTGAGAAGCATACCATCTTAGATACGAGAAAGCCGCGTAGGAGGTCAAAACATCGGGGACCAGACTCGGGCGTAAAGGAGGTCGTGCGCCTAAGCGAAAGTGGCCCATCTGAGGACCGACCTTACTAGGCTATAGCTAACATCGCCCCGAATGGCGTGTGTGAATGTCAACCCCCTAGGATACTTAATCTGGTCTCTCCTTGCCGCGTCTATATGAGGAAGGGGCACCTGGAGCATCTCGAAGATCGGCCACGGTCAAGCGGTCGGGCGTCGCCGGTCGTGGGCGCGACGGTAGAAGAGTCGCCTCAATGCAGGAAAGAAGAGTAGCACAGGACCCATGGTGATAGGATAATGAACGAAACTTGGTGACCTAACCTAACGCCTCGACGTATCACGAAAAGACACCAAGAAAGGCACGACGGTCAAGGAATAAAGCGAAAAAAGCTATCTCGGGGAAAGGCCAGCGAAAGGACTCTGCTGTGAGAGGTTGAATGGGGGAAACTAAGGAAAGAGGAAGTGCGAGGCTCGTTAAGTAAAGAAAGGACTCAGATCGAGGCACATAAGACGGAGGGATGTCTGCGAGGAGAAATAGAAGAGAGCGAAAGTGGGAGAGATGAGCTCTAAAGCCAAGAGTCATCATTATCGCGAGGCGATATGTGACCAAGCCTTAACTAACTTGACCCAGAAGAAGCGGACACATGGAAATTGCATCGATCGAAGCATTCTGACTCTTGCCTCGCACATTACCCACCTGGGGTACGTGGGACCGCGTGATAGGGTTTGAAAAATAGAACCGGTATTTCCTTGTGAGCGAAAGAGGCGGCCGTGGAGCTCGGGCCTTTGGCCTTCGACCAGGAATGAAGGCCCCGGAATCCGCACGGCTGAGCCCAGGTTATGGAGTGTCGAGAAAGCCCACATTCTCTGAGTAGTAAATCGTCGATGGGAAATAGAATAATCCTTGAAATAACGTATTATCCTGTGAATCGAATAAATCTCACAAATAAGGAAAATAAGATAATTCGCGATATATGACTCATCATAGCGGATCAAAGCTGGGATCCACAAATGAGGAAGAAGGATAATTATAAATAAAGCGCTCAAATCGATATCCACTAATCCGTCGGAATCTGCAGATAAAAGCGAAATATCGTCCGATGGGAAATAATCTTAATCACCATCAAGCGGGAAAACATATCACATAAATGCGGGGTACCCATTGATTGAAGATCTTGCGGCAGCGATTGTGCTTTAAAGTGATGTCTTATAGAGAAGAAAGCGAGCAGGCGTCGGAGCGTGAGTGGTGAGCACTCTTGTCATAACTCTTGTTTTTTTGCGGAGAGGAAACGACGTAGTCTTATGGACAAACCGTGACAGTTCGGTCCGTTGGCAGAGCCTGTGTGACAGTACGATCAAGTTGAAAAAAAAGACATCATATATATATATATATATATATATATATATTTCATTTTTAGATAACATTAATTAATTTTACCAAGCATATATATTTGCATGTATTCTTATATTTCTGTTCTTGATGATATTTTATATTCTACTAATAATATAATCACATGATATGAAACCGAAAAAATATAATTTTTTTTAAAAAGGGTAAAACAATAATTTATCGCTATTAATATTTTGAAAAGAACTTGACATGTGTAATTCTTTTTTCAAAATGCATTACTTTTACTTTAAACTCGTGAAATAGAGACAGCTATTAAATCATTTTCAGGACAGCTATTAAATCATTTTCAGTTTTATTATGGTCAAGATATATAAATATAGCTGGCAAATTCAATAGTATTATGTGTGGGCCAAAAAAATATATTGAGAAAACAAAAATATGTAGGAAAAATTGTGACTCAAAATTCAAGGGTGGCGTTGTAAACAGCTAGCGCCTAGCTGGTGACCAAAGAGAAAACCTACACATTTTAGAACTTTCTCACCAATTTTCATCTACATTTTTTTATTTTAAAAATAATACATGTTTAGACTTTAGAATAAATGACTTAAAGTCATTAAGTTGATTCTCGATCCAAATACCCCGTCGATATTTTATTGACTTAAAGTCGTTAAATTATTTCCAAAGTACTTTCCTCACTCGCACTGTTGTATCTTTGAAAGGTGGAAATAATTCAATAATAAGTTGGCCAAGAAAATGGAGAGAAGAAAAAAGAAAATTGAAAGGATGAATTTTTGCCGTGTACCAGAAAAAAAGAGACAAAACGACTTCCAGCACTTTCTCCCCAACTTTCATAAAAAATTTGTTATATAAAAAAAAAAATATATTTACAATAAAAAATCTATTTTGAAAAAATTGATTTGCAGTTCATATCAATATCAGAAAGAAACATTTAGTTAAAAAAAACCCTCAAATAATCTTAAATTTGTAAATTGTACACTCTCCATGTTTTTTTTTTTTGAAAAATGACTTATTTTGGATAAAAATATCATTTTTTATTTTTATGTTATATCTTTTTAAAAATAATTATTTTTATAAGAAAGATAATGGAGCTTTATTTTATCAAAATTAGGAGTCAGAACATTGGATGCAAATTTTGGAAATTCAGTTTTCAAAGGGTCTCTTAAATTGATTTCCAATCCATTTATGTGATCATAAGAGGAAATCCTAATTGACTTGCTGCGGTGTGCAATTTTATTGTTAACGATTGGTTTTTCGTGAGTTTTTATATTGATGTTTTAGATGATAAAGTTTCGATCTGATCGAATCATCATATTATATCATATTCGTTAGTATGTATCAGATCCGAAAAATTAGGTATTCTAGGTATTTTTGTATTATTAAATATATAGGACTTGAGCTGTTTTTTTTTTGCTTCAACCTATATGATGTATCATATACTAAATATTCTATCACTTTTGATTATGTGTTGCTATTACTTATTTGAATCAATATATTTATATTTTTTCTAAAAAAAAGTGATCATAAGAAATAAAATGCGGTTTTTGCGTTTTTAAGAACAATTTTCCAAAAATAGAAATGAAATAGGTCATTACTATTCACAACTTTTGAGATTGTGATGGAGATTCACTTTTCATCTCTTGGAATATAGATTTTGATTAAAATTTCTATATATTAAAATGAAGAATGGTCGGAGATGCTATGATTAGTAAGCTTGGCTAAGAAAATGGAGAGAAGAAAAAGGGATATTGAAATAAAAATGGTGCACACGTTTTAAAGACCAAGTCGTTGAGGAAGAAGAAAATGAATGCGATTTTGACAAAATTTTATTATTTTAAAAATATTATAGTTTATGGAATAAAAAGTAAAAGCAATATATTTTTAAAAAACATTGATTTGACGTGCATATCAATATCAAAAAATTGATTTGCAGTGTATATCTGTGATTTTACCAGCAATGAAAAAACATACTTAAAAATGAATAATTATTTTATACATTATTTACAAGTCATTATTACATATTTTTTTTATTAAATAAAAATAATTTTGAAAAAATATAAATAAATAATTCGTTTTGACTTATTGGTTGTATTTATATTTTCATAAAAATAAATGTTTAATTATATGCAAACAATTTTTAAGGATTAATTAATATATATAGTGAGATAAAAGTAAGAATTTCCTCTTACAGAAAAACTAAAAAAAAAAAAAACAAATGTAATAAAATATAACAAACCTTGTGCTATAAATGAATGATAAATGAGTGATGACTGCATCCCATCTCAAATACTTCTTAGGAAACCTAAGAAGATGTTCATCAATGCCATGTGCCCTTTTGCCTTTTGCCTGATCTCCTTTCTTCCGCTCTTCATTTCCGTGGCTGCAGATACAGATGCCAGTACTTCCCCTTACTCTCCTTCATTCTTTTCTTCTTATTTGGCTCCTCCTCAAACACCGCAACATCTTTGGACCTCGAACATTAGGAGGAGTGATTCAGCATCAAAATTCTCGTCCTCTAACGCAGAAAATGCGTCATTCGAATCCACAGCTGACCGGCAGCTGCCGTCGGTGGAGCCAGTCCCCTACATGACAGCTCGTATCTTCAAATCCCAATTCACATACACCTTCTCCGTTTCTCCCGGCCCTAAGTTTCTCCGTCTTTACTTCTACCCCGCAGTTTACTCCGGCATCCATGATTCTGACTTTTTCTTCACTGTAACATCTGGGGTTCATACGCTATTGAGTAACTTTAGTGCTTCTCTTACGGTTGCTGCTATGGAACCCCAAGTGGATTTCATTGTTAAAGAATTCAGCATTCACGTGTGGAAAAATCAGACTACTCTAAACATAACTTTCTCTCCGTCTCCAACCTTTTATGGCTTCGTTAATGGCATAGAAGTCTGTTCTATGCCGAATAATCTATACTTCAAAGGCGAGAGAGAGCCGATTGGTTTTATAACATCAACAACTACACCGCCCTAGAAACTGTTTACCGTCTAAATGTGGGTGGCGTCAGCATCGGAGGAGAAAGTGACACGGGAATGTTTCGGTCGTGGCAAGATGATTCATGTTATTTCTATGGTGCACCTTACAAGCAAATATGCCTAACGAAGGATACTGACATCCGGTATACTCCGGCCACGCCTGCATACACTGCCCCAACCGAAGTCTACTCTTGCGCCAGGAGCATGGGTGACGCAAGTCAAATAAATTTGAATTACAACCTATCGTGGTTCTTCCCTGTCGATTCTGGGTTTAATTATCTTGTTCGGCTTCATTTCTGTGAGATGGAAGATATTAGGCATGTAAACGAACGGGTTTTTAATATTTTTCTCAATAACCAAACGGCCGAGAAAAAAGCAGATGTGATTTATTGGAGTGGAGACGCTGGAATTCCTGTGTACCGAGACTATGTTGTGTATATGATGCCAGATGGGAGCCGAGGCAAGCAGGATCTGTGGCTCGACTTACACCCGAACGTGAATTCCTTATACGCTGATGCTATATTAAATGGTTTAGAGATCTTCAAGTTGAATCAATCCAATGGCAGCCTCGCAGCCCCCAATCCTGACCCGGTACCAAAACGGGTTACGACATCGCTGTCAGTGCTGCAACCACCGAATTCAAAGAGGAAAGGACTGTCAGAGTTCATAATCATAGGCTCGGCGCTACTCTTCGCCGTGTTTGTTTTACTCTCTCTTGTATTATACTTCTTTACCCTACGGAAACGGAGGAGAGTATCCGGTGAAGCCAAGCAACCGATGAGCTTAAAGCAGGGTGGTTTTTTGCTACCCAAGGAAATATGCCGTCTGCCCAAGGAAATATGCCGTCGTTTCGCTCTCTCCGAGCTTCGAGAAGCCACTAAAGATTTCGACGACTTTCTCGTCATAGGACGCGGGGGTTTCGGGGATGTCTACAAAGGCTACATCGACGGTGGAGATTTCATCGTCGCAATTAAACGCTTGAAATCGAAGTCAAAGCAAGGGGCTCGTGAGTTTTTGACCGAAATCGGGATGCTCTCACAGCTCCGGCACCGGCATCTGGTTTCACTGATAGGATACTGCGAGGAGGAAGGAGAGAAGATACTTGTATACGATTACATGCATCATGGAACCCTCCGTGATCACCTCTACGGCTCTGATTACGATCCTCTCCCATGGAAGCAGAGGCTGGAGATCTGTATCGGCGCAGCACGTGGGTTGGATTATCTTCATGCAGGTGCGTTGCATCCCATCATTCATAGAGATATCAAATCGACCAACATCTTGTTGGATCACAAATGGGTGGCTAAGGTTGCAGATTTCGGATTGTCCAAGATGGGACCTATCGACGACCCGGTCTTGACCACCTTGGTTAAGGGCACATTTGGATACATGGATCCTGAGTACTACAGGAGGATGAAACTCACAAAGAAATCTGATGTGTACTCGTTCGGAGTGGTGCTGTTGGAAGTGATTTGTGGTAGAGCTGCTGTGGATAGAAGGTTGGAGTACGAGGAAATGAATTTAGCCAATTGGGCAAGGCAATTTATTGAAGGGTAAACGATGAGATAATTATTGGATTATTGTGGGGTCAAATTGCGCGCAGCGACTGAATAAATTTGGGCAGCTTGCGTTTCAGTGTCTACGTGATGAGGGAATCCTAAGGCCGCCAATGGCTGATGTGGTCGCATGGCTTGAATTAGCTTTGGAGCTGCAAGACAATGCAGATGTTACGACAAAGCAATTAGGCTTAACGCCATCTAACTAATTAAGGACATAAGCTGAAGAACCGATCTTAACTGTTTTTAAAAACACAAATAACATACCTTTGACAAGTCAATTTAATTTTTATGATGCCTTTTCTTAACCGGACTCGGCTAGAGCGTGTCGATCAAGTAATGGATGGAACTCGGGTCGGCTGTCTCCTGTGCGCTCCTGACCGACAGGCCACGAGATCGCGCACCGCTGATCGTTGCGCCTGGTGATCTAACACTCCTCGCACAAAGACAAGAATAAGAAGGGTCGGCATGGAGGGCTTCGCCCCGCCACGTCCACGCCTAAGTCATTTCTTTCTCGAGAGTGCACTGAATTTGTGGCGGCGAATGCCAGCGGTCGGTGTTCACAGAACACCTTTCACCACTGGGGTGACCTTGCATTTATAAGATACGCTTCCCAATCACGTTTAATGCGATTCTTTCCATCGATCGCATTACTCGCTTCCTTTACCTTGCATTGGATCTCTAAGAAGGGAGCATAAAGAGCAAATTTATCTGGGATAATCTTCCCTCCTTCCTTATCGGGGATTCGACTTTGATCCGGCCTGATGCGAAACGTTATATCGTGAATTTTATTTCTATCATGTAGATTTCGGCCGATTTGTAAGTGATAATATATTATCGTGTGATTATTCTATTTCCTTTATCTACGTATATTCATAATTACCTGGGCCGAGCGTGATTTTGGCCTTCATTCGGTCGGCACCAAAGGCCACGCTTAAGGTAAAAAGGCCTGAACGCCTTAACAGTATGTTTCTCCTTGTGGCTTAGCCGAGCGGACTCGTTGCGGTTTCGCTTGGCCGACTCTTCACCCGCGAGTGGGCCTCGGGAAATTTTATTTTTCAAACCCTATCACCGCCCCAACCCTCGTGGTACCTGCACGTGGCACAACGCCGAGACGGTACACCTAATGGTCCTGGTCGATTAGTTAGGCTTGGTCGCCGCCATTTTGTCTTGCGATAATGATGGCTCTTCGCTGCGCCATTTCTCCCAATTTTCGCCTTTGTTTTCAGACATCCTCTCGCCTTGTGCTCGATCCCGAGACCTTTGCCTTTAGCGAGTTCTGACTTCCTCTCTTAGTCTTCTGGTCTCGAACTCAAGCAGAGTCTTTTTCCTGGGCCTTCTGGGGATGTTTTTTCGACAGGATTCCCGGGGTCCGGGCTGTGGTCTTTGTCTCCTCGTCTCTTCGAGCGATACGACGAGGCACTAGTGGTTAGGTTGGCTACGATTTTCATTATGGGTCCGGTCGCTCTTCTTCTCTCGAGCATAAAGCAGGACTCTCTGGGCTAAGGTTTCCGCTCAAGTGATCATGCAGGTTCCGACCGTCTCTACGGGTTGAATTTCGAGATGCCCTGTGATGGCTTCTCCTTTTCCTCGAATAAGGGTAATGGAAAAGTAAACCCGATTAAAATAACACTAGGGTCGCACACGAAAGATCCGCCTATTCAACATTGCGAATCATGGGACCTAACAAGGCTCTGGCCCTCATAATGGGGTCACCTTTCACGACGTTATCGACCTCCCTTCGCGCTCGAAAGTGTGTCCCCCGACATTTCAATTCTCTATGTGGTTTCCGTGCCTAAGATGGTGTGTTTTGAAGTACTGAGCACCTGGGCTTTTCGCTTCTCGCATCCTTCATAAAAGGCTTGCAAAGACTTCAATGTTTGTCCTTCCCAACTCGCGCCCAATGGTCAGTATCTTGCCGGGGTCTATTAGTTTTCTTTAGGACAGCTCTGTCCCTGGGGCCAGAAATTTTCTCACATTTCTTTATCTTTGTACCAAGGAGACCGCGAGGGCTTCCTCTTTTTATTTTTCTATATTGCTCTAATACCCACGATTTCCGATCTTCCCTCTTCCCACAGTCGCTGGCTGACGCTACTTCTTCGGTTACGGGTCAATCGGGAATATGACCCTCTTGACAAGGACGAGACACCTCTCGGCTCCGGCACGACCACCCCCGAGAATCTTCGAGTGTCTCGTTCCGCTTTGTACAACCCCAGGCGAGGTCATTTGATTTTATCGCCTGGCACGCGTCCCAGGTGCCTCGACCGATCTCGCCGCTGGAAGATAACGCCAAGCTGTGTCAATGGCGGCCTCCCCGCCCCACGCGAGTCGATCGCTGGATATTCCCCGGCCCTTCAGCTCGAGATCGCCCGTTTGATGCTCTGAGGCCTTCGCCTCCTTCCACCATGAAAGTTTCTCCCATCAGCTCCGTCGCCGCTGAGGCTCTTCGCCTCCTTCCTGCACTTCACCTGAAAAGTTTCTCCCCATCAGCCCCCGCCGCTAAACCTAGCTACAAGGAGAACTACTGCCTGAGGTCGCCCCTAAGCCCGAGTGGAAACGAAAAACCCTGGACTCCATTGAGAAAGATCGATCGGCTTTGGTCAAAGTTCCGAAATTGGGGGCGTCTTCATCTTCTCCGTCTACTCATGTCCGAAAGCCGGAACGGGCGTAGTCGCCTCTGGTTGAGGCTCCTATAGTCTTAAGTTCGCGGTCCCATTCCTCGGGTCCGTCGCGAGGCAAAAGGTCCTCGCGGGCCACATGAGCACCGCTACGGTCATGCCCATTGGACGCTATCCTGAATCCGCCAACGGCAAGAGGCCAGTCTCCTTCTCGGGCTGGGCTAAGAGCTGAGAGGAAAGATCTGAACCGAAATTGGCGGAGATGGGGACTCTTTCGCTTCTCAATAGTCGAACTAGCGATGTGCACTTCGGCCCATTCTAAGGATTCCGATCTCAAGAGGTCGAAAAAGTAATCGCTTCGTTGATGAGGCTTTAAATTCTATCTCCGTGGGCCTACCCAAGTTCCATACCTTGTCAAGCTCGATGCTACTGAGCTGGGAGGTTGAACTTACATCGATGCTGATTCTGCACGTGCAGTGGCTACTCATTTGAAAGGTTTGGCAAAAAAGGCCAAACTAAACGAAAGTCATGCTAAAGCCGCCTTAAGCCATAAGGCGAGGTGGCTTCCTCATATCCGAGCTGGCCGAGTCGCTGGCGGTCAAAAAGCACCTTACGACCCAGGAAGCAGTGAAGCTCAACCGGACGAAGACACCCACTGGCACATGCTCGGGCCGAAGGTGGTAGGTGTTATGAAATTCAAACTGATGTCGCCAGCGCGAGCTTCGGAGGTTCCAGATGAGCCGCACAGTGTGAATCACTCGACTTGAGGCTGTGGATCTGCCAGTATCGCCCATGTGAGCTCTTAGATGGTTGGGGTGGACGTAGCTCACATCCCAAGGCAAGCTGTCGGGAGTCTAAGGAAGAACTGCGTGCGATCAAAGACTGGTCTGTGATAAACCACGCCACTGGGACGGTCGTCACGAGGCCACCCAGCCGCGCACTTCCTCGCGGAACGCTTGATTGGTGAGGCCGCGCCGCATGGGACCATCATCAGTAAATAAATTCAATAGCTTCAACCGACTACATAAGGTCAAGAGGGATCAAGCCGCACTATGGTCGGTGGCTCGCCGCTGGTGTGAAGGTCGTTAACACTTATCCCGGGTTTAGATTTCAAATTCGACCTCCTGCGACGCAGGAGGCGTAGGAGTTCTTCTCCGTAGGTCCTTCTAGAGAACCCGATACCCCATCGAGGCCTACCCTTCTTCCGACGTAATCTTCCCGCTATAAACATATGTAGCCTTTTCTTAATTGAATATTCATTTTTATTTCATCTCTTCTGCCTTACTTGTGCACTCCGCGCTATTCTTCATGATCTGTATCAATTTCAAGCCGTACGGGCCTCCAACTCATCATCCAGTTGATGAAGAATGTAGAGTCGCAGTCGAGTCCTTCGAACTCGGGCCGAGGCTCACGGGCTACTCGCGGGGCTAAACAGACTTTTAGGCTGCACCCGAGAACATCATCGCCAAACTCGGAGTCACGGGCTTCGGCTACCGAGGTCTTGTCGGGCGATCCAAATGAAATGACCGACTCCCCAGTCGCGTGGCTCAGGCAGTAGACCGAACCTCGCCAAAAGTGAGCCACTGGCTCCGGGCACGAGGTCTTGGTGGCGATCCACCGAAATGACCACCCTTAGGTCGCGTGACTGCGCGCAGTAGATTTAATTCGTCAAGGTGAGTCAAGGCGCGCGGCCATCTCGACTTAAGTGATTTTCGAAAGGCGCGAAGGCTTTAATGCCGCATTTATGGAATATCGGAAACGCTTGCGCGAATTTTCGAAAGTGCTTCGCCTTCTTATAAATGGCGCTTCATCGCTATGGAGTTTATACTTTGATATTCTACTTTTCCGGTGCGTGGATCGAGATCTGTGCGAATGAAGCTGCCGGCTTGATCGCCTTCACGGGGATCCACTTGGAAGATTCTCGTTCCGCTTTTGTCGGACTTTCGCTTGTGGGAGCGTGTTTTCCCTAGTCTCCCTAGGGACATGTTATCTCAGCCTCTGCTAGGGAATGTGTCTGGAGAGGGCGGCACATTTCTTATGCCGCTTTCTCTATTTTCTACTCTTTTTTCTCTTCCTCTCCTTTCTTCTCTTTCTCCTTCTCTTTCGTTCTCTCTTCTTTCCTTTCTTCCTTTTTCTTCTTTCCTTCCGCATAAACTCCTTCAATCCCTTTTTCTTCTTCTCCTCTTTTCCACTTATTTTCATCTCGTTTTCTTTTCCTTTTTTCTTCCTGAAGTTTTTTTTTTTTTGAGGGAACTGTTTGTACTATGTACCTCCAAGATGGGCAAGGATGACACCTCTCGATTGTAACCGAATGTAACTGATCGGAATAAAGAGAGACTTTTCAAGCAGAACTTTCTCATTCTATTGCATGTAATTCTTCTGAGCATTATATGTCTGGAAGCGTTTGAGACGTTTAACAACAAATAACAAGAAACTACGAATCGTTATCCGAAAATTGATAAATCTCCATTTAAGATTACAAAACCAAGGTCTACCGAAAAACGTTTAAGATGCTCCGTATGTCTTATTCCGCATGTGTCAGAAAATTTTCCTCCTTGCTCGAGCTCAGAATTGCCTGTGGGTCTCGACTGAGATATGATGTAGGGGCCTTCCTGGCCAGCCCGCTTCCCATGCGTCGGATCCTTCCTTGTCGGCAAGAGCTTTAAGACTAAATCACCCTAGATGTGTAGCTCCCGGGTTTGACTTTTTACTGTAGTACCGCTCTCTCCCTTTGGATGCCTTCTCAGACGCCTGAACCCGCCAATGCTTTTCATCTAAGATATCCAAATTTAGACTCGAGAGCCTCACACAGTTCCATCATGGTTAACTCGATCCTCGGGGGACTTTAATCCGACTCGACAGGGCTATCGCTTCAAGGTTTGGAAGCAAACAGGTTTCCCAAGTTGTCACTTTGTCCTCAGGGCCCATAAGATTCTGGGAGGTATTCTACCCATTTTCCTTTAAGATCTTCCACCTTTGGTCTCAAAGCCACTCCATCGGTTCTCATGGTGACTTCCTGGGCCGACCGCTAGACCGCTGATGTGCCGGAGACGAGCACACTCTTAATTCGAGCCCCACGTAAATCTCTCGAACTTAGTTGTCAATTGTTTTCCATTATCTCGACACCGTGGCTCTCGATACCAAACCCGCATATGATGGCTCACCACACAAAATTAAGTGATCTTCTCGCTCCTATGATCAGGCTAAAGGTTCTATCGTACCCCACTCGTGAAGTAATCCACTACGACTATGATGACATCGGGCCCTTCCTAAGGGCGAGGTCCCAAAGATTACCAAACCCCATTTGGCCGGGAAAGCCGTGGGCCCGTGATCGATGTCAAGGGCCTGATGGAGGCGGAGATCTCGCATGCCCTCGCGCATCTGCATTTCGACTCAGCCTGGGCCGCGCCTCTCGAGTATCAGGCCGCAGATCCCCTGCCTCAAGACCTTCCCCAAGCATCGCCCGAGCTCGATATGATTTCCGTGATATACTCGTACTCCTTAAAGACGATTCAAGGTTTTTCCCACGATTTAAGGATAGGTGGTGAAGAAACCTCGCTTGCATAAGCTTCCTTATGATTGAAGTGAACCCGGCCGACCTCGCCCTTATTTTACCGCTGTCCTCGTGTAGACGTCCCGCTTCATTATAATCCCAACGGGTCCATCCACGGCCACCCGACCGGGCAACTTCCCTCATAGAGATCTATAAAGCGGCTTGCCAGTATTGAAGGTGTGTCGACCACGAGGTCTTCTTCCGTGAAGGTCATTACTAACTTTGCCAAGGCGTCTGCGCCGGAGTTCTCTCAAGCCCGAGGACATGCCCGACCAACCAACACTCACCTTTTTCCAATAAATCTCGCACCTTTGGAGGTATAGGATCCTTCCACTTTCGCCTCAGAGTATCTTCTATTTGTCTTACTACTAGCCGAGTCATCAGCGCACTCCTACCGGCCAACTTCCTGAATGTGGGCGAGGTCGAGGCTCGCTATGACCCGCCTCATACTCTACTCGCTACTGGAGGCTGAACCGACCGAGTGTGTACCAATGTCTATTCCTTCCTGAGAGGTTAGATTGCACTGGCTTTCTCGCTCCCTCAGGCATTTCCGAGGCTCCATCTACAGAGTTTCCGTGATGGGGAGGTCACCACAACACTGGTCTCACAGGTTCCTACGAGGTGAATTCCATGACGAAGTCTGGCCAGATCTTCTTTACTACGGTTGGCCAGATTCGACATCGAACTCGCTCACTTTACGGGCCCACTTCATCACCCTCTCCGAGACTCCGGTTTATGTAACACTTGCTTCATCTGCATTCGTTGGAACTTCTATGGTATGAGCTGGAAGCAAGGCTGAGCTCCGAACCGCTGCCATCTATGCCAAAATTCACTCCTCCAACCCGGCACTTCTCCTCCTCTCCTCCCAGCTCCTACCGCAATAGTAACCCGGTGCCAGACTGCTCTTGCCTCCCCGACGAGACGCTTAGTCGAGAAGTCTGATACAACTAAGTATAGAGTGAGGAGCTCCCCTTCAATAGGACTTACTAGGATGGGAGGAGAGCTCAAATATGTTTTCAAAGCTGAGAATGCTTTTTCGCACTTCTCAGATCCCATTGAAAGCCTTCAGACTCGAAGAAAGTCGACATTTATCACTCATTCGGATACTTAATTCCGCTTAAAGCAAAAGAAGCCTTCCGCCGACTGACTTCCTTTGTACCTGACGGGTGATGGTATGTCGAGTACAACCTTATCTTGTCTGGATTTGCCTCAATTCCTGGTTGACTATGAAACTAGGAATTTCCCTTACGATAATTCAAGGCACACTCGGGCCGATTCAGCCATGTTGTACTTCTCGTGATCCGAACGCCTGACAGATGAGTTTTATGTGGAGCCTGCACAGGGTGGATTTTACCAGCATGTCATCTATGCACACCCCATAGTTGTGCCTATCTCGTTTCCTGGAACATCCCGGCTCACCACTCTCGATATGTAGCTCCTGCCTGAGCTCGAATCCGCATCACATGATAACAATAGGTGGTTCCTTGCGCCGTGACGACGAGGTCTTTCTCGGGTCGCGCTCAACCATACCGACCCGGGTCAGAAATGAGAAGGCATCCATAAAACTGAGGAGTTCATGGCCAGCAGTGGCATCTACGATGAGGTCGATTCACGGCAGAGGGAAACTGTCCTTTGGGCACGCTTTGTTGATGTCGGTGAAGTCGATGCAGAGTCGCCACTTGCCGCTTCGCTGACGAGCAATGACGCTGGCTAGCCATTCAGATATCTCACTCTCGATCGCTCCTACCCGGAGGGGAGTTTGTCGACTTCCTCGCTGATGGCTTTTATCTTTCCTACGCCGGCCTCCTCGCTTCATCAAGCCGCTGACGGGCCGACGCTCAAATCGCGGGAGGACACTGTAGGTCAATTCCTCTCATGTCCGCTTGCTTCCATGCGAAGACGTCTTTGTTATGTCTCAAAAAATTGGTGAGGAGGCTTTTGAGGTCTTCTGCTAGCTTGGAGCCGATATAGGCGAGATGTTCAGGGTCGTCATCCAACGACACCGGTTCTAGTTCTTCTGAGGGCTTAGGTCGGGTGAGCACCGCGCATGCTCTGCTCGTATATATCGACCGCCGGGCTCACGGACGCCGAGTAGCATTCCCCGGCCACTGCCGATCTCCTCGAACCATCTTTACCCGCTACTTCAGAGGGAAACTTGATCATCATGTGGTATGCGAGGATGGCTTTATCACCGAGAGGGTCTTCCTAACAACATATTATAAGGTATCGGGCATCTACAATGAGGATCTTGGCCAAGCCGCTGCCCCGGGCAAGGAATTCCAAGGTGAGTACCCGCCGTATCAGCCCAAGGGTAATACCTTTCCCTGCAGAACCCCCGCATGAGTGTTGACTGCTCCACTTCTCCCTTCCGATGCCCATTTTATCGAAAGATGACGCCGGGCGATGATGTCACCAACTCCCGTCAACCAGACCCAAGAACTCGTTTGTCGCCACAACTCCGCGCGAACTACCAACGGGTCGTCATGAGGGTGTCGCATCCCTCCGCATCTAAGTCGCAGAATGTGATGGACTTTGTCGAACACAAGTTTGACACCGCTTGTATTTCCGGGCCATCTCGCCGACCGATGTTACAGCATTTTCGCCTCCGAAATAACCGATTCCCTCCTTCGCGAATCCTCCCGTGACTCATGGACTTGGCGGCTGCCAGCCGAAGCCGCAGCCCGCGAGGTGGTCACGAGCCGTGGCCTCGGTTCTCGAGCCTTGATTATGAGACTGACTTTCAGGGGATATGAAATGTTAGAGGTACCCGCGCCGTATTAATTACTCTATTTCCCTCTTGAGTTGTATGCAGTCATCCGCGCGCGTCCGTAAATTCCTGCGGAACCCGCAAAGACTGAGCGCCCTGTGGCGGTCCTAATTTCACGAGTCGCCACCTTAGAACCGCTCGCTTGCATCGCGTAGACTCAGGATACCGAGGCCGCGCGCGGCGGCGAATAACGCTTGTCGCCTTCGAGTCACGCCGCCCGCACGATCTCCGAGTTCGTCGCCTTTTCCCGACCGCTTCATCTCTCGAGACCTTTCTCGCCGCTTTTATCTTTTGGGGCTTGGCCCTCGCGCCTGCTGCCCTCGCTTTTTTTCTTTATGAGTGGATGAGTTCTCTTTCTTGATATGAGAGCTTCTTCGCCGCATTTTTCTACTGCGTAGCACTCTTAGCCATGCTCGGGATTTCGAAATGGAAACATCAAGTCTTTGACTAACCCTAAGCCAGCAATGAATGCAAGTGGATCGCGAACTTCCGTCTGCATATTTACCTTTAGAGACTCGACATCAATCTTCCCACATAAGACTGTGCTTTTCAAGAAGCTCGCTTGATGGTCACGCCAGATGATAACTCGCTTTCACACATTCCGCCCCAATGAAATGAGAGACGAATGTAATGGATAGCTTTCTGAATGAGGAGATTGTAAGTCTATTAAACCAGGCCAAAGCTGGGCCTTTTAACGTGATAGCAAAGCTCGTGACGCACCGGACTCGACACCATACCCATTTGGTTTTTTGGGTGTCGAGGTGGATCGATCGGATCCTCGACACCATCGAACGCTTCCACTGCGGGCATCCCGAATTTTGCCGGAAGAGGGGGCGGCGCACCCTACTGAAGGGTAATTCAGTTTGTCAGTGACTCAAGGTGTCCATAAAGGTCGTGAGCGTCCTCTTACTACCTCCTTCACACCTACCGGTTTCATTGGAGGCCTGAACCTCTGCCTCCCATGATAGTTCTCCCGCCCTCGGGCCGAGGGTTACGTAGTTCTTCGCTCCCGATATGCTCGAAGGCTGGCTTCGCGCCTCTCTTCAGGGGCTAATCATGGGCCCACGCCTTGCCTGCTAGACTCGCTTCTTCTTAGCACCTCGGGAATGCCTGGATTGTGTCGCCTCAGAGGAGGTCAGAATCCTTCCCGACACTGTGGTTCTGAAGGCCAGATCACCGTGTTGGCTCTAACTCTTCTATCGCGGCGACAGGAGGCGAGCGCTCCACCTCGCTCAGGTGGGCTTGCATTAAAGCCAGCGCCGTGGGTCTCGCGATCCGACGCCGGCGTTTTGTATTCGTGATCGCGTGGCTCCCGCCAGGTTCCGTTGATACCATCAAGAATCGAGAAATCACCTTTATTTATTAAGGAACTGGCTGCTCCTACGCACAAGGCCAATCGATGATGCTCTTTTTCTAACCTAATCGGGCCGAGCGTGGTTTGGGACCACTGGACGGAGGATTTAACCGCTTCTGGGCCGGGTCTGAGGCTCGGATCGACATGGTTGAAGTAGATCACACGCCGATCCGCAGTCGGATCTAAGACCCTCCGCAAAGACAAGAAATAAGAAGGGCCTAGCTTCGCCTGTGGCCCGATGCCTAAGCCGCTTTCTTTCGAGAGAAAAGATGGACCGCTTAAAGCGCGAATGTGTCAGCTTGCGTTCGCGTACCTTCACGATGGGGTATTCTCAGATTTATAGTATATGTTTTCCCAATCGATGGTGAATAGGATTCTTTCCATCGATTCGGCATTACTTGGCCTTTACCTGCATTGGATTCTATGAAAGGATATAGAAAGAGCAAATACTTGGGATAATCTTCCTTCCTTATTGGGGGGATTCGACTTGATCTGCCTGATGAGCTGTTATATCGTGAATTTCCTTATTTCTTATCGTGATTTGGTTGATTCAGGATAATATATTATCGGGGATTATTCTATTTTTGCTTTATCTATGGAGACTTACAATCGGCCTTCGTGGGTCGAATCGGACGGCCTTCATTCCGGGCCGACACCAAAAGGCTCGAATGCCGCGTAAAAGCCCGACGCCTAACGGGCATGCCTCCTCGGGGTTTGGGCCGAGCTGGCCTCAAGGTGTTTCGTCATCGACCTTTCTTGGCCCCTTCGACGAGGGCCGTATTTTATTTTTCAAACCCTATCAATTTCTTATTTTTTGAATATAATATTTTTCTTATACTTTTATGTTATTTTTTTAAATATGATAATTGGAATGGGGTGGTCATATCCAAGCCCGAGCCTACGTCGTTTCCTCACCCGAGGAAGACTAACACTTCTTAGCTGAGCCCAAAAAAGGCAAATGTGTACTGAATTTAATAAAAATGTTTGAGAGTTAATAAATTTCAATAATTAAATGTGTTTTCTATATTTCTTTATAAATCCTTGGTTTTCAAAACAAAAACCATAATATTATGTGTTTCGCTAATTCTATTTATCTGCACTCGGGGGGGTATCGAATTGACTTGAGTTATCCTATAATCACGTCCCCTATGGTGAAGTAGAGACCGCTATTAACCACGAAAGTTTGCTATGGTCAAGACATAGGTGCAAATTCAATAATATTATGTGTCGGCCAAGAAAATATATAGAGAAAACAAAAACATGTAGGAAAAATCTGTGACTCAAAATTGAGAGTTTGGACGTATTTAGTTTTTTTAAAAAAAATATAATTATTGAAATAGTTTGAAAATGAAATAACGTCCAAACTAGCGTGTGAACAATAATGCCGTTGGTTGTGGCATTGAATTTTTTTTGATTTAATATCGTAGTGATTGACTTAAAAAAAAAATCAATGTTGTAGTTATTGACTGCAGCATTACTATTCACAAACTAATTTGAGTATTATTTTTATTTTTAAACTATTTAATTTTATTTAAAAAAAACTAAATATGTTCAAAACTCCAAAATTCAAGGGTGTAAACAGCTATCGCCTAACAGGTGACCAAGGAAAAAACCTACCCATTTTAGAACATCCTCTACAATTTTCATAAAATTTTTGTTATTTTAAAAATAATACATGTTTAGACTTTATGATAGGAATATTTGGTTAAAATGGACAAAATAAAGGGGAATTTGGAAAACTAACATTTCTTCTTAAAACTTTTGACATATAACCCTTTTTGGATCATTTTGCCCTCATTTATTTCAACAATTTACTATGTTTTATTTTCCCTCCCATGCTTTTTTTCTCTTACCCAGAAAGCCTCCCTCTCATTTTTATTTCTCTTACCTAGAACGCCCTAACAAAACGAGAAGTCGAGTCAAGTAGTTTGAGTAATTTGTCGAGTAAAGTTCGAGTATCACAATAACCGACTCGAGCTACTTACGAGCTTAATTGACCTTTACTATTTTATTAATTGAGCCGATTTCGAATTGAGTCGAGTTCGAACATATTTATTTATTATTATTTTTAATTGATTTGAGCTTTATCGAGTCGAGTTCAAGTAACTTGACTATTTTTCGAGATTTTTGGAGTTGACTTTGAGTTTGGCTTTGTATCGACTCGATTACAGCCTTACCCCTCACCTCATCTTCTATCTTATGTCATGGAGAGAGACAAAAACACTAGCCTCTCTTCTACCATAAGTCATTGTTCTTATTCAAAGGGAAAGAAAATGTGACGCCCCAAAACCCGGGGGTCCGTTGACTATCCGTCAACCTGCAAAAAATCTATACATCTCGGATCCTGAGACGCATACATGAGTAAAAATACCTCTTGGGCTCATAAACCAATACTCATAAAAACAAATATCACAACTATTCTCCAATTATCTCCCAATAATTAATAGTTGATTACACTTTTATACAAACATATATTAAAATCTATAACTCTAATACATGTTATGTCCAAAAAACCATCAAAGCCACAAACCGACTCCTTCAAAATCAGTCTCTAAATGAGATGTCTTCTCGAGCGCCCCTATATCTCAAAATATAATCCGACAAGGAAGCTAATGCTCAAGAGTGGAATCACCCTAAATGGGTTACTCTCACCTAAGTGCATATGCAATGCTCCAAAGTAAACACACACTCAAGTAACATGGATCCTTACTTTTGGAATGTCTACATGATCACTCCCATGTCACGAGTCCTCACTCGACTCTCACTCACACTTGCCTAAGCCATGTATGAGAAAATAATCATTTTCAAAACAAAACCCGGTTGCTCTTGAAAATACACTACCGAACGTGCCTGGCAAAAATATGGAACTACCCTCCGAGGCTAACTGGGTTGCGAGCTTCTAAAACAGCCACGGTCCTCATCCGAAATGATCTGGTCACCATCTCCCAACCCACTCTCCTAATACTATCCCATGAAATTCCTTTCGCAACCATGTCCGTTTTTATAAAAACCATGTCATGCACTCACACCTAGTTCTAGGTTACCCAGTGCATATGAAAATGCATTATGCCATTTTCAAAACCATTTATACAATATGTCAATTTGCATATTTTCAATCAACTACAATTACACACATGTAATTCAACACATCAATCATCACCTAATTTAGCTCACTTGAGCAAATCATAATCTCATCTATTTCCACACATACCAAGCCATTCAAGCACACAACCTATGGACGATTTTTGGTCCCATTCACACAAACCCGGACTGTTTTTAACAGTCCTAAAAACAGAGCATGTGGGCTGTCCGTGGGCAGCCCACACGTCCAACCTTGGCTCCACTTTTTGAAACCAATTTCCACGGCCACATCCAGCCTCTTACACATCAATACATGATTTATTTAATAAATCATCACACAACACCCCAAAACAGTCCCTAAAACTGCTACGGACTACACAAATGGGTCTCAAAAATTCCAACACTTCGGTTCCAAGATTTGGGACCGATCAAACGGCCCCTCACGACCTCAAACAACACAAACATCAAGACTTAAAACCAGTTAACAAAACAAAGAGGATTTAAACCCCTACCTGCGATTTGTCAAAACTCCAAACGGTACTAATGCTATCCCTCCGAAAGCAGAACTCCTTCTCGGTCGAAGAATCGACGGCCTGATTCTCCACAATCCCAGAGAGAAGCGATCTTCTCTCTCTAAACGTAAAGTAACATCCAGCCATGATCCTCCATTCTTCCCACACGTTGTTTCCTTCTTTGGGCTTTTCTTTATTTTCTTTCTTTTTCCTCATTTCCCTTCTCATCCTCTTTCATTTTCTCCCACTTTCTCCCCATTTTCCTTTCTTGGATTTCTCTATTCGGGAGACACCCAGAGGAGACAAGGAGGGAAGTTTCTCCTCAAGCCAAATCAGAAATGCCACCACTTCTTATCTTTCATTTCATAATTCCTCTTACGACATCACTTATACGCTTAATACGGTTAAGTAATCATTTCTCACATATTTCGCTAATCGCAGCCACTCCTTCAATGCCAAGTGTCATCTTTGGGGTGCCAGCGCATCCCCTGACCCGCGATACGCTCCGACACCCCACGTCTCGAAAAACGTGAAATCCCGACCACCTCGGAATTCGACGAAATTCGACGTGGTTGCTAAATTTCGCGAGACGATTTCAACGAAAAAGTCCGTTTCGTCATCCGAGATCTAGAAAAATTTCGGATTTTTACCGAAATTACGATTTTACCCTTTTTGAGAAAATTGGATTTTCCCTGGTCATGTAAAACTTCACAAATCTTTAAAACTAAAATCCTTCCACTTTTGAATCTATATAAAAACCTAAAATCCAAGAAAGTGTCTATATGTTGGGAGAATAGCGTAGATAGTTTATTTTGAAATATTATCAGATTGATTAATTAAGTAAGAAAATTATTCAATGTAATATCAAATAAAATGTCTTAATTATGTGATATAAAATGAAGATTTTTCGTGATTATTTCATGTTTGATCAAATATAAATAGAAAGCGAAATTACATTAACGAAAAATTAGCTGGTTTAGTCAGTTGATGGAGCCGGATGTCGCGAGACCAATTCGGTTGCCTGAGACAAGCGTAGCTAGGTTTCATGTAAGGTCCATGATCAGCTGAGCTCATTACGCAGGCCTCCACCACGATGGGAGGAAAGGCCAACAAAGCGTGTCAAGTGGGAGCCTGCAGCTGAAGGAACCAAAGTTTACAATTGGGTCTCGTAACTAAGTTGTTGCTTAAACAATTCCTCAAAATTAACTAGAGTATCTCGAGGTTGTAGGACATGGGATATGTTTGAATAGGCCGGGTCAAGGCCGTTCAGAACATAGATGGAGAGCTCATCAAAGTCAACAAAGACATTCATAAGGGTAAGAGGAGTCAATGTGCTCGACATCTCGCATATAGTCGGTGCAATAGTTTCTGACACCTTGCCGTGGGGACTATCAAGATTCTAGCGATGGGTCATGATCCATCTGCGCGAAGGAAAGGCATACGTCTTCTCGAGAGTAGTCCAGGCAGCACGAGATGTGGTGGAGCTAGAGATAAATTGCACTAGGGTGGCAGATACGGACCCAACGATTGCATTGAGAAGCAATTGGTCTTGTCGGAACCATAGAATATGGTCCAAATTTGAGGAGGGAGATGCGCATACGGCGTAGTTATCAAGTGTTTCTGAGATTACCGACTTCAGCCATCAACAAAACCAAATAAATTATACCCGAATAGGAGAGACGTGAATTGGAGCCGCCACATGGAATAATTCGTAGTTGTGAGTTTTAGCTGTCTCAGCACAACATTCAGGAAAATTTAAATTCAGAGACGATCGCCCCGCTTAAGATTGTCTACTCCATGAGAAGGCACGACAAAGAGTGGTGGAAGAAGATTCTTTTCAAATCTATCGAGTATTTGCGGTTCGACTTTACGTGGCTTGATCTTATAGTGATGGGTGTATATGATCCGATGATCAAATCATTTACACCCATCATATGAGCAATTGTAGGGTTTTTTTTTATGTTAAGCTTATGGCTCTAATACCATATTATGAAAAAGACTTAAATATTATTGAGAGAGTTGAGGTACTTAAATATTATTGAGAGAGTTAAGGTATATATATATATATATATATATATATATATATATATATATATATATATATATATATATATATATATATATATATATATATTTGTCGTTATAAGGTGTCTTGAGCGGGTCCGTACACATACGGAAGACACCTTCAAGTCATACACAATAAGAAAAATAGTTAACAATGACGTTTAAAAAATGTCAAGAATAAAATTCTATGTCACTTATCGAAAATGTCATCCCCTAGCCTGACATAATAAGTATTTGCCCTTAATGACGTTTTTTAGAAGCATCATTAATGAAGAAAACCTTAACGTTCAAAATAAAAGCCATTGTTTAGTAAAGATGACCTTGATACTTTTTATAAGTGACATTGTTTAGCAATTTCCTACAATGACGTTTTTAAAAGTGTCATTAAATAAAATATTGACGTTGAAAAAATGTCATTATCAAACTATGTTGTCACTTTAATAAATGTCATTGTTAGTAGATCCATCATGACGCTTTCCATAAGTGACATCGTTTAGCTATCTCACATTATTTGATTTTAATGACATTTTGTAAAAGTGTCAAGAAAGATAACAATTTAATTTAAATATCAATTTATTAATTTTTTCATATAAATTTTCACTTGTCATTGTTGATTATAATGCATCTACATGATATAGCAAATTAAGATGTTCTAATACATGCCAAAATTTTAGTTTTTATTCACAAATGGGGAATTTGTATTTCTCAACCAAGACCATGTCATAAAAAAACACATTAAAATAACAAAAAAAATAAGTAGCTTTAACATTCACTCCCTTAACCCTATTCATTTTTTTTTACATCCAACCAATGGTGCATTTATCTCCAACAAATTGCTTCATGGTAGCTTGACAAGGTACAAGTTAATTTCCCAAAAATCCAACCTACATGCAAAGAGATTAACTATAATTAATTATAGTTGTAGAAAAAAAAAATGTTTAATAAGGGTGATAGTGTAACTTACAATGTTGTCATAATACATTGAGGCCAAAAGTATAAATCTTCATGTTTTCCTCACTCATTAACAAAAAAATCTAAAGTTGAAAACAAAAACAAAAGATTATACGAAAATAATAAAGTTCCAACTACATATCCCATTTTAAAATATTTAATAGGAATGAAAAAAATAATGAAGTTGATATCCTTATGGAAAATATCTTTAGTATTACAATAGTTTATGAACTGTTGCAAAGTTGGAAGATCGTCTAACTTCAGCAAAAAAAGTTTCCCTTTAGATACCTATGAGTCATGCATTCAATTAATAACTAAGTTCAATTATTGGAAAATTAGAGAAATATCATGATAGTGGAAGAAAAAACTATGAATTTTTAAAATGATTTCATCCAACAATTTACCTTCAGTCATAGTTTGGTTTTAAAAAGAAAGACAAAATATGAATCTCATCATAAGTGATAGTTTGATTTACCAAAATTTGTTCATACTTCCATGCAAAAAATGTGTCCTCAAAGCTTTTCAAACAGAAGAAAGTATGAGTTGAGTGACCAACATCACCCATTCAGATCGTACTTCATTCAGCTCATATTTGTTGTAAGATTTTTTTTCCCATGAAACTATTAAAAAGTAAATTAAAAGTTTTATCAATTACATTGAAAAGTAAGGTAAAAATTTATGTATTGATAATCAATAAATCATCATATACCTTTGATATAAGACATTCTTGATTAGCAATTATATCTCATCACATAGTATCCACATTCAATACTGCTTGGTTGTCTTGGACACTATATGCATAAAAATAAATCATTATACATACATATTTTGTAGTTACTTGCAAGAAACGAACTAAAAATTTTATTACTTAATTTATATGAGTTACTTACTCCTACTACAACCCAAGTAGACTCCCTCTTTGATGACTTATGCTTTTGAGGTGGATGAATTTTAAGAGCCCTACAAGAAAAAAATAATTTTTGTTATCAACTATACCTCATGCTATAGCATTAAGGGAAAAACTTACATATTGACAATGTCCTTAAGATTATCCGAAGGTTGATCTTGCAATGAATCAAGGTAATAGGACGTCAAATTCTTTGTGTCAATGTCCTTAAACCCATTTCTACAAGACTTAAGTGAGAGTTGAGTCCATCCTTTGTCTTACCTACAATGTTGAGTAAGGTACCAATGATGCTTTCATAAACGTTTTTCTCAATATGCATTATATCTAAATTATGACGAACATGAAGATATTTCCAATACTCAAGATTGAAGAATATATACTTATTTTTCCAGCAATTTGTAGAATTGACTTTAGATTTACCGTGCTTAACATTTCTTTTCCCCCAAGAATTGCAAATTCCATTAATTTTTTCGAGAATTTTCTCTCTAGTTAATATTTTTGGAGGTGACCCAAACTCTTGTTTACCATCAAATGCTTTCTTTTGCTTCCTAAATGGATGGTTGGCTGGAAGAAATCGTTTATGTCCAATAGAGGAGTTTTTTTTCCCATGTTTTAATCTACAAGAATATGTTTCTTCTCCACATATAGGACAAACATACTATCTTTCAACTATGCACCCTAACATGTTTCCATATGTAGGAAAATCATTGATTGTTCATAATAGAACAACTCTCAACGTAAAGAACTCTTGTTGATGTGCATTGTAAACTTGGACTCCAACCTCCCACAATGTTACAAGATCTTCAATTAGCGTGCTAAATAGATGTCAATGTCATTGTCAGGTTGTCGAGGACCAGAAATTAATCAAGAGAACATCATAAATTTTCTTTTTTATGCACAACCATGGAGGAAGGTTATAAATTATCATGAGAATGGGCCAACAACTATGTTTGCTATTAAATGAACTACGAGGATTGATGCCATCAACAGAAATAACGAGTCTCAAGTTTCTAGGTTATGAGGAAAAATCAAGCCATCTATGGTCAACTAGCTTCCATGATGGTGAATCAGAAGGGTGACCCATTTTCCCATCATAATTTCTTTCTTCAGTATGCCATATGAGCTCTTTTGCGATTTTTGATTATTGAAACATTCTTCTAAATCTTGGAATTGGAAGGAAATACTATAGGTGGAAAATGGGTCGGCCCGGCCCTAATGGGAGGGCTAAAATGGGTCGTGCCAATTAGGCCCACTTTTATTCTAAGACATTTTCTACTCCTCTCAGCCATCCCATATGTCACTGTGGCCAAAATGAGTTTAACATTAAAATATTATAAATAATTATAAATAAATTTTTTACAAATTTTACATTTTGTAAAATAAAGTTTTTTTTAAAATACTTATAGTTTATTCGTATGTACTTAAAAGATTATACAAAATAAACGACATGGCCATTTATATATATTTATTTTATTTTAATTTATTTTTTCATACTAATATTATTTTATTTATTAAAATAATTATTTAACTTATGGCTTTTTCTATAACTAACTATTTGATATTTTTTCATATATAAAACTAATAATGTTAATAATTAAAAGATAATATATAGTTATTAAAATTTAATAAAATGGGCTTAATATTAGTCTAACAAGTCAGAATGTCCTGCGCCTATTCGACCCCACCAATAAAGCTCGGTTCTATATTCTGGGGCTCTACTTAGCCCGACGACTGCCAAAAATATGGGCCAAAGGACTGACCCACCGAGCTGCTTCATTATCCACTCCTCAGAAATATCACATTACTTTTGCAAGAACTCTTTTTCTCTTCTTAATTCTTGTTTTATCTGTCCTCCACCTTGAAGTTCTACAAGTAGAATATAAGGATGCATCTTTCAACTCATTCCTATAAAGTACACAATCATTTGGGCATGCATGTATTTTCTCATATTCTATTCCCAATGCATTTAATGTTTTTTTTGCTTCATACATTGACAAAGTGCTTCATTGTCTGGGAGGCAACATATCTCCCAAGAATTTGTAAAAGCTCAAAAAAGATTTTATCGTAATTCACCCAAAGCGTGCTTTTAAGTCGTACAATTTGACTGCGCTATAATTTTATAAATTTTCTACAACCGATATAACGAAGTTTCAAGATCTTTAATAATCTTGCAAACAATCAGATCATTGACAATCATCATACTTGAACCATTTATATCGTGGCCATGTTGACTATTAAACTAAGTCTGATCATAATGCTCTGTTTACGGTTAGTGGTCCACTTGGAGCTGCCTCTCCATGCCAATACCATGTATGGTAACTCTGATCAACTGATAGAAACAAATGCCTTTATTTTTGAGGAGTATAAACATCAGACACCACATTGTAAACATAGACATTTAATGGAGGTTTTATTTGGAGAATTTTGTACCATAAATGCAACAAAACATTCTCATGATGCTTTTTCAACCGAAACTGGGCTGGAGCGTGATGGAATTGCTGGGCCGGTCCGTCGGCTCTGGATGTCGGGCTCTTATGCAAAAATAAGAAACAAAAGAATCTACAGACCGCCTGCTGCTTCTTCTCGATGCCTAAGCCGCCTTTCCTAAGTGAAGATAAGATCAATCGCTAGGAACAATTTTTTATGCGTACCTTTCACCGGCTTGTAGGTGGTTGGTATTTTATAATGGCAACAGATCACTTTCCCATTGATGATGATACGATTTCTCCATTGGGTGAGGGATTTTCTTTCCTTATCGTGAACTCAATAATAAGGGATACCTGATATAAATACCAGAAATATCCTACTTTCCTAATTGCGAGATCGGTATTTTCTCACTAATTTGATTATACTTATCTACCAGGTGAATTGGGCCCTGCTAACACTTGCCTGGGATGTTACATGGCCAAGCACTAGTAATCGGGCCCCGCTTAGTCTCTAAACCCGGCATTCGCTCGCTTCAAGCTCCACGCCATTATTTCAACCCGACGCGTTCCACTTTGACTAAAGTTGCTAGGCAAGGGCTATACCGCTTTCTGATCAAAGGTGACTCTTACGCGGCTACTCAAAGAGGGTTTGATTAGGCTTTGTCGCATTCAACACTGCGGATAATGACGGCTTCTCGATTCGCCTTATTTCGGCCGCGGCTTCTAGCTTCCTTAAAACTTCCCCTAACCAAGCACTTGTTCTTGTTCGCTTTCGCTCGCAAGCCTGGGGCTTCCTTTTTCCTCAATTTTGTTCAACCGCTGTTCAGATCGCTGCGGTCCTTTGATATCTCAAGCCAGTTAAAAAAAAAAGTTCTCGCCCTATTTCGGGCTTCGCACGCCTTTTCTTCTCATTTTTCGTGGTTCCTAAGTCTTGCGAGGTTCTAGGGCTTGCTCGGTTGGGGTTTTGCATTTTCTTCGATTTCCTTTTTTTCTTGCTTAGCCCTGCATATCTCCATGGGTCCTGGTCGTTCTTTCCGTCTCGCATGTGAGTAACTTGCTGCACTCGCTTAGGCTGACGTGGTGGAGTCTCGTGGACAATTAAGCCCTTCGTGGTGGTTCACCGGCTGCCCTGTGGAACTTCCTTCCCTCGTGCAAGGGCAAGGGAAAATTAATGAAACCGGACATATCCCATGCCTGGCCATTTGAGGACCGCCGCTGCACGCCGAGGTCGCGGGCCCCACGGCCAACCTATATGCAGAGATCTGGCGTCTCAGATGGCCCCCGTCTGATCCAGTGTTTGGCGCCCACGGTCGACTCACCCACGCCATCTATGCCCAAGATGGTGTGCTTTTCGAGGGGTGGCGTCGAGAATGGCCTCTACTTCTCATCCTTTATAAAAGTGGTTTCAGAAGATTTCAATGTTCGTCTTTCTCGCCCCTTTCCCCAACTTCGGTGTTCTGCAGGTCGTTAGTCGCTTTTGCGGACGCAGGTCTGGTCTCCCAAAGATACTGCCTTAGACTTCTTCACAGAAGGAGGTCAAGGGCTTACTTTACATCTCCAAGCGCTCCAAATGTCGATTATTTCTCGACCTTCCGCCTTCCCACAAAATTGAAGGAACGTTATTTCCTTTGTCGGGCAAACATTAGGGAGTACAATCCCTTTGATCGAGAGGACGACACTCCTACGTTCGCCGTCCTGGACTACTCCCGAGAACCTACGTGAGCTCCCTGCTTTGGTTCGGGCCCGGCTTCAAAGGCCATGTGGATATTTCTAACACGCTCGTCGCGCTGCCTCTGCTCGCCCGATCCAGCCCCGAACACGAAGAGGTGAAGCCGGAAGTCGGGTCAAGGTGCCCCGCGTGCTCATTCCGAGCCATCGTCGGTGGATATCCCTGACCATCTGGTGTGAGGCCCGCCCGTCTTCCTTTTCTGAGACCCTCTCCCCTGTCATTCATGAAATCTTCTTTTCCACTTATCTCTAAGTCCTATTCATCTTCTATTTCGGGAGCCTTACGTGAAGCTCACTGGGAGCTTCGGGCCTCAGCTCGGGAGGTGTTGGCCAAGAAGAAAGGAGCATGAGCGGAAACCCCGGTGCTTCCGAGGGTCGTCTGCCAAAAGATTTTAAAGACGGGGCCTCTTCTTCGCTCATCCGTCTGCCCGAGCCGGAGCCCCTCGTGTGGGGGTCAAAATGATCCCTGCAGGTCTCTCCCTATTCTACTTGAGTCCCACGTCGCAGGCGCCGCCCCTTGCCGCACGTCGACGAGGCGAGGTGGATCGCTTTCTTGGGTGCGCAGGGGTGAGGACTCCCTCTCGCTTTCTCACGCTGAGCTCGCCGAGGTCGCTTTCCCCTCCATCCTTCTTGAGCCTCGACCTTAGAAGGTGGATGCTCATTCATCGAGGAGGCTCGCTCTTTCTCGTCTCGGGGAACCACTTCATGTCCCGGGTCGCTCCTCAATGCTTCTTTTGCTTCTATATTACTCTGCTTCATGACCGACTTTCCTAGTCCTTTTAGCAGTGGCTACGCACGGGGGTGCTGTCCGGGCAAGGAGGGTCAACCCTTATCAGGCCAAAGGCAGGAAAGCTATAAGGCTATTACCACCGAGAGGGCCGACCTTCGCCGCATAGCAGGACCCGACCGGCAGTCGGGCGGCCACGTGTCCGACCTAAAGCATGCTTCGACGGTAAGGGTGCGAGTCGAGGATAGAGAAAAGAAGGCCAGGAAGGACGCAAAGGTCGCCTAATAATGGCGCCGTGGTCGGCCGTAGAGACACAGCCACAAGGTGACCTGTGCGCCTCAAAATGGACGGCTGACCTAGTTCAAGAGGCTCTGTGGTTAGAAACTCGTGAACGCTTGACGGAGGAGCCCGACAAGCCTCGAATTCGACCTCGAGAGCAGAGGGCCATGAAATGGGAAGCGGCGAAGGATAACTGAGTCAAAGACGCAGGCCCGCACCCAATTGGTCTGAGTGGCTCGCTTCTTCCAACGCCGGCTTCCAAGCTTCCTGCACTCCAGAGTCTCAACATCCAGCCTTCCGATGATATAGCTGATCCGCCCGAGGCCGAGGTTAATGCGCATCAGGTGCTGGGCCCCGACTGCCTCCCGTCAGATCTTCGGGTTCCTTCGGAGCTACCGCTCCGCTTGCCCACTGGGCTCCGCTCGACTCCCTCTACTCGCAGTCGGTGCCCGACTGTGCCCCTAGGCTTTTATTTTAACTCGCTATATCCTCGGTCAAAGGAGCCTAGGATTTTGTATTGCTTATGACCTTACTTTTCGCTGATATATAAAGATTCATCGGGACACTTATCGCCCCTTTATTGTTTTCAAGGATTGAGCGATTGGGCTCCTGTGCTACTTAGGCCTTTATCGGAAGCGCTTATGCTCTATAACTGAAGGCCAGCTCGCGGGTTTTGGCCTTCCGAGTACAGACTCAGAATCCGAGCCACCACCCATACTCTTTCGTCTCCCTCGAGCAATTATGCTCAGGACCGAGCTACTCAGCCCCGAGCCACATGGCCTGCGGGCCTTCGCCTTCCCCTCGGCCAGCTATGCTATGCACTGCCACCGGGCCTCGAGCCGCACTACTGCGGCTCTTCGCCTCCCTGGCAGTGCCATGTTCAGATCCGAGCTACCAGCTCCCGAGCCACATGGCTTCGTGGCCTTCGCCTCTCGGGCGCAAGCATGCCTCAGACCGAGCTACCGGGCCTCGAGCTACATGGCCGGGCTCTCGCCTTCCTCGAGCGCTTACGCTCCTCTAATCCGAGCCACGCCCGAGCCATGGCTCCGCGGGCCTCGCCTCCCTGGAGTAGTTATGCTCCGTAATCCGAGCCATCGGGCCTGCGGCTCGTCTTCCCGAGCGCTATGCTCGTAATATGAGCTTACCAGCTCCCGAGCCATGGCCCGCGGTTTCGCCTTCCTCGAGCAATTATGCCTCGTAACTGAGCCGCCCCCGAGCCATGGCCCGCGGCTCTCGCCTCGATCAGCTATGCTTTGTAACCGAGCTACCGTGCTCCCGAACCATACGCTCGTGCTCGCCTTCCTGCGCGCTATGCTCGTAATCTAAGTTTCGGCTTCGAGCCACATGGCTCTGGCTCTGGGCCTTCTCGAAAGCGCGCTATGCCTATAACTGAAAGCACAGCTCCCGAGCTATATGACTCTCGCTCTTTCGCCTTCCCTCGAGCATTTACGCCTGTATCCGAAATGCCGGGCCCCGAGCTACATGGCTCCGTGGCTCTTGGCCTTCCTGAGCGCTATGCTGGCGTAATTTGAGCTATCGCTCTCGCCTTCTCAGCGCTATGTTCGTACCTGAAGGCTGGCTCCCGAGCTGCATGTTCCGGTTTCGTCTTCCTCAAGCGCCCATGCTCCGTAACCCGAGCCACCGGGCCTCCGAGCTACATTGCTCGCGGGCCCCGTCCCGAAGCAGCTATGCTCGTAGCCTAAGCTACCGGGCTCCCGAGCCGCATGGCTCCGGCCTGGGCTTCCTCGAGCAAGATGCTCAGAACTGAGCCATCGGGCTTCGTGGCTCTTCAGCCTTCCTGAGCAGCTATGCTTTGTAATCCGAGCCACTGGCCCGTGGCTCTTCGGTTTCCTTGAGCAAAGCGCTTATGCTCTTGAATATACTAGGCTCCGTGGGTTTTCGGGCCTTCCTTGCCTTGGAAAAGCCACTAGCTTTAATGCGACTATGAGAATTGTGACTTTAATTATGGTTTCATGTGTCCTAGTTTCCTATAAAATACCACTTTCCTCCTGGTCGCATTTGGCTTCTAAACTTCCTCCCTCTCTTCGAAGACAGCCTGAGTTCACACGATGAAGCCACATGGTCCTAGTCGTCGCACCTGAAATTCATCCCCCATGATCACTGCCACTCTTTTGGCTCCTGGCGTGGTCTACCACTCTCATAGAGCTCGTGTTTTTCCTCGCTCTTCCTTATGGGAGTTGTGTTGTTCCCCTTAGCTATGTCTACTGGATGGAGTCATGCTTAGGAATGTATTCGAGGGGAGGTGTGTCAAAGGAAAAACCCTTTAAGTCCCGCTCAGCCTCTTTCTTCCTCTTTCTTATTTTCTTTCTCTTTCTCTTTTTCTTTCCCTCTCCCTTTCTCTTTCTCTTTCTTTTTCTCCTTCTCTTTCTTGTGGTTTTTGCCTTGATCGGAGGAGAATGGTTTTGCTATTTGTAATTTCTGAGATGTAAAGAAAGATTTTGTAATTTGAGCTTCTCTTTCTTTGAGGTGATTGTAACTTCCCTGTAATGAAATTTTGCATTTGTGTTATGCGACTTTTTCAGAGCTTCTGCTAACCAAGCTCCTTACTTTATTTTTTATTTTTTATTATTATGAATTTTTTTTGAGGAGAGACTCACAGCTGCTCCAGATACTAGGAATCACTACGAATATAATTTCTCTGATGCACCACCTTAAGTGATACATAAAGAACAATATTTTGTGAAACATGTGCTTTTTTGTGCCTTGATCTTTCCGAGCCGAGCTCCTTGCTTTATCATTATAATCTTACTTTTCGATCCATCACAATTTTAAACAACCTAAAAATGAACATGGAGACTGTTATTTAAAATTAGAACGTTGGATTCTTCACTGAAGACTACACTCCAAAGTCTTATCGTAGGAACTGCATTGAGGTTCAGCCCATGAGCTAAGTGGTCTTTCCTTCTTATGTCCGAGTTCAGAGTTGCCGTGCCTGGGACATGGGGGATACAATGTATGGCCCCAACAACGATCCTAGCTTTCACAAAGTGGTCCTTCCGTCAAGTGCAGCTTTTTAAAACCATGTCGCCTGGGCGCTTGTAACTCCCCCGGGCTCGACCTTCGTCACAGATTCGTCTTCCGTGATAGTCCTCACCACGCTCAGACTCCGCTTCATGCTTTTCTTCTAGGAGATCCTGGTTTAGGTGAAGGACCTCCTCGTTGTGTTCCTGTCACAGTTCAACTTTCGTGATTTTAATCCGACTGACCGAGCCACGCTTTCTAAGGCCAAAGGCCGAGCGAACGGCTCTCGAAGTTGCTGACTTGCAGATAGTTCTCAGATGCCTATAATACCTCAAGGAGGTACTTACCCATTTTCCTTGGGATCTTCGACTCAGTTTCGGGGTCACGCCGAGTCCTACGGTGATCTTATACTTTCCCATCAAATCATGATGAGTCGGGACAGCAATAGCTTCTGATTCCGAGTCGTTAAATCCCCTAACATGGGATTGTCGAACCGCTTTCCCATTATCGGGACACAGAGAACTCGGATCCCAACTTACACATAACGCCATCAAGTCAGCGCACCTTTGTTCCTCGCGATTGTCGCTATGGTTCTACCACCATCGGTAAAATAGTCCATGACCATAATGATAAATCCTGCATCGCCCTTCCAATGGGTAGGGGTCCCACATATTTAGCCCCATCGTAGCGCCAAGTTTAACCGGGCGTCAATCGACTCGATGAGGTGAGATCTCGCATGCTCCTAACAAGCTTTGCATTTTCTCGACCAAATTGCCGCTGCCTCGAGGTCAGGCCACATACCCTTTGCCTCTAAGGTTTTTCCCAAGTAAGGTCCGAGTTCGATGTGGTTGCCACATATGCCTTCGTGTACCTCCCTGAGTATGTAGTTGGTTTCTTCCTTCCCTACGCATCTCTAAGAACGGGCGAGAAGCCTCGCTTATAGCGGTCCCCAATGAATAGCGAATTCGCCAACTCCGCTTCCAGCTCGATGCCTCTTTGCTGCTTGACACTGTACCCTCCACCAGTAATCTCGTGATAAACCATCCAATGCTCAGAACATTAGGAGACTTCCCCATTGTCAGGCTTACCCATGGTTTGAAATTAACATGTATCAATCTCAAATGTGTCTTCCCGGTGAGGTTGCTTCCAAATTTTCTGCAAAGCATCACTGAATTCCTCTGTTCTTGGTACATGTTTGACCTGCACTCGTATGAATTTTTGAAGCAATTCTCGCACCTTCTCAAGATACAAGATCATCTTCACCCTCTTTCTGGGCTCTCTGCAGGAGTCTTCTATCCTGCTTACTCACTAATCGAGCCGCCGCCACTTCCACGATCCGCCCCATGGAGTGGGCGAGGTTAAGTCCAAACCCATGATAGCCCTACAATTTCTGGCCGTTATCGAGGCTTGGAAACCGAACTGAGGGCGTATTCACATCTATCTCCTGCAGAGGTCGACTTGACCCGCACCACTGGGGCACGCTGCCCCGCCCACGATAATCTCCGCATTTCGGAGGTTTCGTGTCGCCTAAAGCCTGCGAGACTTTAAGGTCGCGGAATTTCCATGATGAAATCTACCAGATCTCGCCTTTTACCGCTGGGTTCTGCTCACCGGCGTCGAACTCACTCACTCTATAGTCACTTTATCGCCTCTTCCAAAGGTCTTCGATATCGCAGCATTTGCTCTACTCCGACATTCTATTGACTTCGACGGCTGAGCTTGGAAGTAAGGTCGAGCTTTTTGGATGTAGCTACCAACGAGGATCACCCATCTCGGATACTCTCCTCCGTTCTTCCTTGCCTCTACTGCATTAAGAGACGGGCTGCCAGACTCATTCCGCTCCGACCGCAAGATACTGAAGTCTCAAACGACTGTGTGAGTGAGGAGTCCTCCTTGGAAGGGCTTACTAGAACGGGGAGAGCTCGTGTAGGTTTTCGGGTGCGTCGTGAATGCCTCCCTTGTAGTGTGTATCCACCAAAGGCCTTTTTCAACCTCAAAAGAAGCAATGACATTGTCACGGGGCCTTGCATACGGCCGGGTGTCCATGAAACTGAGGAGTTCATGACCGTCCATAGCGTTCAGTATGAGGTCGATCCGAGGTGTGGAAGCTATCTCAAGCGTGCCCCGTTGATATTCGTGGAAGTCGATGCAATGCTGCCACTTGACGTTTGCTTTTTTGACGAGAAAAACGTTGGCTAACCACTCAGGATATTCCACCTCTCTGATTGCACTTGCTTGGAGGAGCTTGCCGACCTCTTCATTAATCGCCTTTTGTCTTTATGGGGAAAAACTCATTCTCTTTTGCTTGACTGGGCTTTAAAGGATGTATCGTTCACCCATGTGGTGATATCAGGCTGTCGCATTCCGCCCCATGTCTTCTCGCTTCCATGTGAATACTCCATGTTCTCGCTTAGAAAACAGATGAGAGTGAATTTTTATGTCTTTACATGATCCTATGGACGAGGTAGCCTGAATGGTCGCTAAGCCGCACAGCTCTAAATTTTTCCGAGGGCTGGTAACATGGTAGCTTACCTCGTCTCGCATTTTCGTCGAGCTTCCGTCCATAGATGCTGCTTCACTACATTTTGCCTCATCGCTTGGCAACACCTCCTCGCTATGCTAGCCCGACCATCTTACCCATTTACGCTGAAAATTTGATAACCATGTGATAGGAGGAGGGAATGGTCCCTATGGCATTGAGAGAGGGCCTACCGAGTAACATGTCAGGAAGTCATGGAGTACTCCATTGCGAGAACTTGGTCATATCACTTCGGGCATGGGGGGGTCTCCAAAGTGAGCACTACGTACCGACCTCGTGGGCAGGATTCTTTCTCCAGAACTCACTTAGGGCAAAGTGATCGGTTTCTGGCTCCTTCCAATGCCCATTTGCCGAAAGCTGCGACATGATGTTTCCGCCGAGCTTCCATTGTCGACAAGTGACCCTGTGGACTGCTTTATCGCTACTATGGCTTTTATCAAGTGATCGTCATGGGATGTCGCACTCTTCCATGTCGAAGTCTGAAAAGGTTATGGTAGTATCTAGTTGAGGAAGTTTGGATACGGTTTGTACTTCCAAGATTTCCCAGGTTGATGCTGCGTAAGTGGAACCTTCTGTGTTGCATTTGGACTCCTCTGCAAACCCTCAGGAGGTCACCTTGTGGTTTCTCTGAGGGGGTGATGTGAAGTGGGGTTGGCTAGCAATTGGTGGTGACTGGACTTGCTCCTGCCCTTCTAAGGCCACGTAACGGCTGAGATGCCCACGTCGGATCAAGTATTCAATTTCTTTCCTTAGTTGGATGCAGTCATCCGTTCGGTGCCCATGACCCCTGTGGAACTCACAGTATTTGGCATCGTCTCTTTTTCCTGGGTGTGACTTCATCTGGGATGGCCATCTCAGAAACCTTTCATGTTGCGCCGGCGTGGGACTGCGACATTGGCTTTGTCGGGAGGCGGGCCGCGGGTGAATCTTTGGCTGGCTGGCGACTCGGTGGTGGTCGGTGGTCTCGGCGTTCTATCATTAAACTTCAGGGATCATTCTCTGTTTCCCACTGTTCTTCTCGGGGAATACGTCCTATCTTTGCCTCACGGGGCTTAGGTTCCCATTTCTTGTCGCCCACCGCTCTTTTTCCTTTTGGAGTAGAAGAGCTTCTTTGCTTGGATAAGAGGGCTTCTTCACCCAGTTGATATACTTCTCTCTGTTTTTGGCGAGGACCTCGGCCGTGCTCGCCTGAGGTTCTTTAAGATAGAGAACATTGGAATCTTTCATTTTTTGACCTCGCGATGAGCGGTAATAAGCGAATTTTAAACCGGGGAATGTCTACCTTTAAAGACTTCGCGTTGAATCTTTGAGCATACGACCTCAAGCTCTCCTGCGAGCTCTGCTTTATGGTCAGAAGGTGATAACTTGGCTTTTTGTACGTCCTTGCTTCGATAAAGTGGGAGACGAACGCGATGGAAAGCTCTGTGAATGATGAGATGGAAGACGGTGGGAGTACGATGAAGCCCGGACCAATCTTTGAGCCCTTTAGCGTGATACGCGAAGGCTACCTGCCAAGTATGAGATCTTACAGTGTATCCATCTTGAAGCTTCCATCCCGGTTCTTATATGTATTGAGGTGGTCTATGGGGTCTTTCGTTCTGTCGAACGTTTCGATTTGTGGCATTCTAAACTTTGCCGGAAGAGGGAAGTGCGGCGCCATTTGACGAGGACTAGTTTGTTGCACGGGCGTCCATAGGGTGGGCAGGGCTTTTCTTTGCTTCCTTCATATGGGTGAGCTCTTGTTTGGATTATTTCTTTGAACACGCACTCCCATGATCGCTACATCATTCTCTCCTGTGATTGAGGATGGGCCCATCCGCCTCTGTTTCTCTATCACGATTGCCCACACCTGCACCTCCGACTGCGATCCTCTTCCAGGGGGGTTTATGTAAGGGTCATGCTCCACAGGCGTGCGCTGGTTTTCCCTTCTCCATCCACTTCGAAGTGTCGAGGTGTTCTCCCTCGGATATTAGTGTTTTGTGTCGAGGCTGTGGCGCCTCCTAGGGCGTTGTATTTGCACAGTGAGGTTGCTCCCGACTCTCTTAGCAACGTTAGTTGGAGTGAGGGCAGAAATGCTTCCATCTCATCGCATTGACGTGTGTTGTTTCGGCGTACCTTTGGGAGGTCATTTAATGCAAGTCGCGCTGGCGGTCTTATCATGAGGGATTGGCGTAGCTCGCATTGTTCAGAGTTGATACCATCGATCATTGAGAATCGACTTTATTTGCAAAAGGCGTCGTTCCATGGGCGCCAAAGCGATGATGTTTTTCAAGCGGGCTGGGGGTGGGCGTCTCTTTGGAATTGCTGAGCCGATCCGTTGGCTCTTGATGTCAGGCTCTTCTGCAAAAATAGAATGTGATCGGGTTTAAAATAATAGGCGGGCATGCCCAAAACGGGCGATCCCCGTCGATCCTTTTATTTCTTATTTTACGAGGAGAAGGCACAGATTCCAGATTGGAAAAAAGCATCATCGGGTTTAGGGCCCAGCATTGGGAGCACCAGGTTCACTTTTACAAATAGCTGATCTCTTAGACTTTAATGGTATCAACTCGAAACCTGGCGAGGGAGCCACGCCGATGCGAGATCACCAGATGACGAGTGACGGCGAGCCGGTGAGCTTCCCGATGCAACGGAAACAATCCGGTGATACGAAGATGAATAAACTTCCATCTCACTAACCCAGCATTTTGAAGAGTTGGGTAACCCGGAAGCCCCAACGCCCTGGCGCGTGATGCTGCGAATAACTATCACGGGGCCGACCTACGGGGCAGCGCCGGTATGACCCACGAGATAAAACGATGATTTGCAATCAAGGAAGCGGTCATGGGAAGCGGCGGCCAATGGCTCGCAAAGAAGCGTCGCCGAATATGGGCGGCGCTCTACAGTCTAACGAGGCGGGCTACCTCCGTTCATAGAATCTTTACTTTCCCTCTTATTAATACCAAGATTTAGAATACCACAAATCGGTCGACGGGCGAACGGGCTGCCTCGCCCATATAGGCTCATGAGCTGCATGGATATCGGAGACATGCGATGCGAAGTTCGTTATCGGCTCCCGACTGTGGCACGGTTTTAACGAACAGACCATCTCATCATTCATAGAGCTTCCGCGGCGTTAGCACGCTCGAACGCGCCAACCAAGTTATCACAACCGACCATGACGGTGTTATGCAAAATGAACATTCGGCGAAAAATTTATACGTACTCTTTCATCGCGGTGAGAGTAGAAAAGACTGGTGTAACTATAAGGAACCACCGGCGGCTGTGCAGTCACAAAGCACGAAATTTTCTCAGCGATGAAGTCTCATAACATCAACAAGCGTTCACGAGAAAAACGAGAAGCAACAAAGCCCGGAGGCGTAGAACTAGAAGAAAAAACGAAAAATATCCCCCAGCGGCGAGAAATGGAGACACTTTGACGAGATTCAGCAGAGCTTAACTGTCACACAGGCGATTTCACCTAACAACACCTCGATGTCGCCGAGTGCGGTACAACATGAAGGTTTTGAATAACCCATCCGAATGGAACAGAAGGCGTGCTGAAGCTCTTGTGAGTTACGGTCATGTTGCCCGGCGAACTGACCATCGAAATTGAATACTTGGCGACATCTGGCCGTCGTGGCTGAGAAGCGAGGGGAGCATCACCACACGCCTGCGTGGCAAACCGAGCTCGACATGTTACCAGGAAAGAAATCCCATGTGATCAGGAGAAATTAGCCAGATGAGGGAATTTCGGCTGCTGCGACCTCGAGATGGGGAGAAATTACAAGCGTATCCTTTCACACCATTAGATGCTACCGTAACGCACAGAACATTTAATGGAAGGGAGCATAGCACCTCAACGATCATGAACAAAAGCCATAGTAGCTCAATAAAACGGTCTCCATAAGAATCTCAACAATGTAGCAACGGCTCGTAGGCATCTAAAGCCTTCTATCTTTCCAGACAAAATGGGCGTAGAGAGAACAGGCCGATCAGCTATGTGTATAGGAAGAAAGAGTCTTTACCCTAAGAGATCAGTGCGGCTAATGCTCACAAGAGGAAGACTACCCGACTACAACGGCGGTAAAGATTTCTCATAATGGGTCTTGTCGACCACGGCATGTGCCCAGGTAATTTTTAAATGCGCAAAAAAGTCACTCCTCTTGTGTGTGTCAGACTCAGCTGAAAGAGATGGTAGAGATGATCGAAGAAAACGCTGGCACGGGGTGTTGCCCAGCCGATGAGCAAGGCGCTGATCGATGACAGCAATGGACGACAGACATGCGACCTGCATCTCGACTAGGCACGATGGCGTGCGCTGAGCACTTATAGATTATGGATCTGAGCTGGTCGAAGACAAAGGTCACCTATATCTGTTTTCTAGAAATGAAACATGGAGGTGATCGCATGGAAGCGAAATGGTGGGGGTGTTACGACATTACAGTTGAGCACCGAAGTACATTCTTTAGCCCGGAGTGGAGCAAGAAGGTTTTTGCCCAGGAAGAGAAACAAGTGATTGCGAAAGTGGCAGCTACCTCGGCAGTGCAATAGAAGAGGTGGAGTATCACGATGAGTGTAAGCGCCAGCGTTATTTACTGGGTAAAGCGGCGGCGAAATGGCGACTATCAGGCTGCGATGTCAGCGAGGGGCACACTTTGAGTAACCCTCATTCCCACCCACTGAATCAACCTCATAATCTTTGCGCGTCATAAATACCACGACTTCATGGGCGCCTTCTCTATTTACAACGGTCCCGTTATGGATCGGTGACGAAGACTCATTAGATCGCGGTTCGAGCCTCGCATTATCAAGAGTGATGCCCTTTGGTGAAGCGGGGAGCCACCTGCAAAGGTTGGTGAACGAATGTTCGAGGCAGTGGAGCCTCAGGCATATGAATGACATGTTGGTAAAATCGGTAAAAATTTTGGAGCTTCCGCAACCCGCTTTGCCGAGGTGTTCGGATCTTGGCTTCTGATATGAAGTTAAACCCGACCAAATGCGCCCACCAGGATCTCCGTCTGAAAGTTCTTGGAGTTTTTATAGTCAGCGGTAGGAATAAGAAGCAAGCCCGGATCGAGGAAAAAGGTGGTGCTCGATATCACCTTCCGCCTTTAAACATTGAGACATTCAGCTTGATAAAATGTTTGCTGCACCTTGCGAGTGCTTTGGCTGTCCCAGGCCCCCAAACAAATGTCGACGCTTTCTTTCGAGGATTACGAAAAAGGGACCTTCTAGTGGGATACACGCTTTGCAAGGGAGGCATTCTGACACTCAAAGCCTACCGAGCTCTCCCTGTTCTAGTAAATACTTGGGGAGGAACTCCTTACTCTCTGCACCTGGTCGTTTAGGACTGCTCAACTAGTGCGCGGCGCGGTGGAGGCGGGATAGAGTCACGGCGGCGGTCTGTGCGATCGACTCTGCGGCGAAGGAGGCTGCCCGGATGAGCGACTCGCGCGTTGGTAACTATCGGCTAGACCTTTCCCACTGTGCCTCAAGTCTGGCAGAGATAAATGCTACATGGCCCGAGGCCTTTACGGAAGAAAATTTGATATAAGTAGACTACAGAAGAGACAGTGTCGACATCGGTATACACAAAGCCGAGATAAGCGACAAAGGGCATATCTCGGCATATTTCATCATGGAATTCCTGACAGAAGGTACGAGCTGTGACTGCAGGCCTCCCATTTGGAGATTGTCCGTGGACGGGCGATGCACCCAGCGGTGCGGGTGTGATGCGACACTCTCGAGCCGATGTAAGGTCCGCCCTGAAACCGTTTCCGCTCCGGGTAGTGTAAAGGCGTATGGCTGTCTGCGGACTTAAGCAGCCCACTCCGGCGGCTGAAGTGGCGCCGGCGACTCCCCCAGTAGTGGCCGAGCGATAAAATTTGCTGCAGCGAAGGCGAGAGGGAGCGCTGTAGAGGTGCGAGGAACCTTCCCGCCATGCAGTCTTTGACTGTGTACCAGAAACGAGGAAGAATTTCGAGTATGCGCGCTGAAAAGGTGGCGGCAACCTACTTGAGGAGACTTTGAAGCGGCACAATACCTATTGAACACCTCCCAGAACCAGTCGTAAGCACGACAACGAGGGAGTGCTCCGCATGTGCCGGCCGGCTGAGATGGACCCCATGCGGGACGGTGGAGGAAGTACGATGCCAGCGCGACTCAAGGAGGCATCCGGCTGAGCAGATCGGCTCCCGGAACCGCGTGGGGACACCTGAGCGAGACTTTTCTTACCGTTCTTGAAGTGCGTGAAAATGCTGACCACATACTCGGAGGAGTACTGCAGGGCATGTGTTTGTCTATCTCAGGACCTCATGAAGAAAAGCCATGAGCCGGCCACTATTGACCCACAATGTAAGGAACTGCGACGGAAAAGCTGACATAGAAAAATAAAAGCTTAATAGAGATATAAATGCGAGATCTCTAGCCTCCCATTTGGTTGGCGTCGGAACGACGCTGTGGTGGTATCTGTTGGCGGGACCTACCAGTGGAGGCCTGAGCTCTGTAAGTTTATCGTGTGATCGTGGACCTATTTTTACCAAATGAATTTGAAGCGGAACCTTGGCGACGATCGCAGTAAAAGATGTGACTGCAGAACCCACTCGTGCCTCTTGGGGTTGAGATCCCGGTCCCACGTGTGCGATGACAGGCTTGTTGTTGGCCTGAGGTTCGAGATTTACTGTGTGCGGCTTTGGAGATGAAACATACTTGTCCCAATAAATAGTAGTCCCAATGGGCAGCCGAAGGTCACCGCCAAGGATCTTGGAAGCAGAGGCCCAAAAAACTTAGTAGGAAGATCTAAAGAGGAAAATGGTAAATGCCTAGAATGCTATTATGGGCATACGAGTCTGGCGCAAGCTTGGCTTCAGAGAAACCCCGGATTAGCTCTGACTTTAACACCTGGCCTTCCCAGTCGGTAGGATTAAAATGCAAGGGATTTGAACTCTCGAGCATCCGGGCACAACGGGTCACTATGCCTGGATCTCTGAAAGAAAGCAAAGTGGCAATTCTGGCGTGTTGAACACATCGCGAAGAAAAAGCGGCGAGACTATATGACAGGAGTCCCAGCCGGGGATGCAGCACGTGATGGCGGCGTGGTTTCTAAAGCTACTGCTAACGAAGGAAGGACCACACATGGAAAGGCTGAGACAAATGGGAGGGGCCTACATGCGATATCCGCATAATCCGACACAGCTGTTTGAACTGAACAAAGAGAAGACATACTGCACATTTCAAAATGAAACATTGGCCCACCAACATTACGACCAAGGCTGACCTGTCTTGATGAAGTATCGCGTGCGACCACCAAATAACGATCTCCCATATTCGACACGGTATTTAAGTATGATAGTTATCAGCGCAAGATTATGTGATAAAAGTAAGGAAGCGAGCCGAAAAAAATCTCGGCATAAGCACATATTTCACAAGATATTCTTTGTCATAAATTCTGATTAATCTGAGAAGAATATATTCAGCAGCCTATGCATCTCTAAATGAGCACAACAGGTTCTCTACCTCAAAAAAGAAAAGGCAGGAGCTTGGTTGAGTACAGCTTCCCCAAAGCTCGCATAATCTGGAGCTCGTACGAGGAGATACGATCACCTGAAAAGAAGCTTTCAGTAATCTTTCTTTATCTCGAAAGAAACTAAATAAAACTCAAATATCTCATCATTTTTCTCCCAACTGCAGGTTAAGGCAAACCATAAGAAGAGAGAGAAGGAGAAAAGAAAGAAAGAAAAGAAAGAAGAAAAGGAAAAAAGAAAAAGAGAAAAGAAAAAGAAAAGAAAAGAGGAAGAAGCGGGACTTAAAGTTTTCCCTTTGACACACTTGTACCTCAGGATCGTTACTAGCATGGCTCGTCAATGGCATAGCGAGGTAACACAGCTTCCCATAAAGGAGGAACAGGAGCTTGCAGCCTACGAAGTGTTGAGCCATCGTAAGTGGCTCGATACTGAATCCTTGGGATGGCTCCTGGCGAGCCGACCGGTTCATGGCGCTTTCATCGTACCCAGGCTTTAAACCTCAAGAGAGGGAGGACCAAATATGAAATCTGGAGGCAGAAGACTTGCTATTTATAAGGAGCTGGGACACATAGAGCTTTCACACAGATAGATCGATTCTCCACATAGATCACGTCGCGTCTTGGCGCTTTGAACCAGGCGAAAGAGCCGTAGGCTGCCGGTTATAAACATAGCGCTCCGAAAAAGCAGCTCGCGAACCGCCTCTGGCACTAAAGCTGGCGTAGCTTCCGGTGCCAGAGCATGGCGCGAAAACGTGCCAGGCCGAGCCCGGCGGCGGGTATGAGGCATGGCGCCGAGGGCGGCCAAGAGCCCGCAGCCATGTAGCTCGGAGCCCGGCGGCAGATTACGGGCATAGCTGCGCTGAAAGGAAGGCTGCTACCGAGCGGCTCGGGGGCCTCCTCAAATTGAGAGCATGGCGCTTTGCAAAGATCCCGCAGTCATGGCTCGGGAGCCTAAACCGGATTACGAGCATAGCGCGGCTAAAGCCGGCCATGTAACTGAGTGGCCCGGCTCGGTCGCAGTATGCTGAGAGCGAGGCGCCGCGGGCTCATGCTCCGAGGCTGCGTGTAACTCCGGGAGCCATGCTGTCGGGACCCGGTAGCTCAGTTATAAAGCAAAAGCTGCTTTCCGAGAGGCCAAAGGCCCGCACGAAGCTATGTAGCTCAAGAGTCTAGTAGCTCAGATTACAGAGCATAACTGCTCAAGGAAGGCCAAAGAGCCATGGAGCCATGTAGCTTAGGAGCCCAGTAGCTCATATTGAAGCCAGGCATGGCTCGGGAGGCGAGAGCCCGCGAGGCCGTTTAACTCCGGGGGCCCGTGGCTCGGATTAAAGGCATAAGCGCCTGAGGAAGGCTGAGCCGCGGGCCTAGTGCTTTCAGTTCTGAGCCTGCTTGCTCAAGGAGAGGCCAAGAGCCCGGGCCATGTAGCTCGGGAGCCTAGTATCTCATATTACGAGCCACTGTTGCTCGAGGAAGACGAAAACCGTAGAGCCATATAGCTTAGACCCACCCATTTCGAGATTACGAGGCGTAAGCGCTCAAAGGAAGGCGAAGAACCACGGAGCAAAGTAGCTCGGGAGCCGTCATTCCGGATTACGAGCATAGCGCTCAAGGAAGGCCCGAAACCGCAGACCCGTGCTTCGGTCACGAGCATAACGCCGGGGAAGGCTAAAGAAACCGCCGCAAGCCATGGCTCGGGAGCCTAGTAGCAGATTACAATTACAAGCGCTTTCCAAGGAAGGCCCGAAAGAGCCACGAGCCCGATGCTTCAGGGATTACGAGCATAGCGCTCCAACTTCAAGAAACCTCGTAGCCTGGGCGGTACGCTAAAAATGCGACAAAACAATAAAGGGAGCAATAAAGTTAATCGATGAATCTTTATATATCAACGAAAAGTCAAGGTTAGAAGCAATACAAAAATCCCATGTAGCGCCAGGTGCCATGAGTTAAAGCCAGAAAAGCCTAGGCGCTGAGTTGGGCCTCGACTGCGAAAGTGGGGAGTCGAGGGCGGAGACCACAGCGAGGCGAAGTGGGAGGGCTAGCCTTAGGAGGGCAGAGATCCTCAAGCGGGGGCACGATCGGGACCCCCACACCGGCTGGCTCGGCGCCGTGTCGACCTCGACCTCGACCGGATCTAGCCACTTCCTCGTCGAAAATTTGGATGAACTCCCCAGGTTTAGAGCTCGGGAAGCCTTGGCGTTAGTAATGCCGGAAGCCGGTGGGTGAAGGCCTGATCTCTGAGCTCGCTATCCGCCGCCTCCGACTGTAAACCTCTTTGCCTCTCAAAGGTCCATCCAGCTTAGCCAGAGAGCTCCTCAGTTAAGCGTTCCACGGAGTTTTCCGACCTGCAAACAGCGTGAACCTGGTCCTAGCGTAGTCATTTTTGGTGCATGAGTCACTTCAGATTGTGACCTACAACTCCTCTGGCCCGGGCGCGACTTATCTTCGGCGACCTTCGCGTCCTTTCGGGCCTTCTTTTCTCTATCCTCGGCTCGTACCCTCGTCGTCGACATGCTTTAAGGGTCGGACACGTGCTTCGCCCAGCTCCTCGATTCAGTCCGCATACGGGCTCGGTGGCCCTCTCGGTCGAGGAGCAATATGGCCTTGGCTTTGCCAGCCCTAGCGGGCCCTCGGTGGGCTAGCCCTCTTTGCCCGGACCTTTTCGGCGTCACGTACAGCCACCTGCCGAAGGACTGAGAAGGTCGGTCGTGACGGAGCAATAGAAGGCAGGCGTTGGGTTGTCTGACGGTTCCTCGAGAAGGGTCAGGCCTCCTCAACGAATGGCACGTCCGCATAGCAAGGTCGAATCACGAAGGATGGAGGAAACAACCTCGACCAGTGGAGAGCTCGCGTGAAAGCGAAGGGAGTCCTCGCCTCTTTGCACTAAAGCGTCCCTCCTCACCTGATAGGCATTGCGGGAGTCACGGCTCCTGCGACGTGGGACTCCCAGAAGCTGTAAGGAGGGCCTCTATGGGAGATCAACACACCCCTGAGAAGGGGCTTTGTTACAGCGGATGAAGGCGAAGAAAGAGGCCGCCTTTAAAATCTTACCCAGCGAGGGCGTGCTTTGAGGAAAGCAAGGGATTTTAAAACTGCGCTCCTTTTCTTCTTAGCCAAAACCTCCAAGAGAGCCTGAAGGTCCCCCCGAGTAGGCTTTGCGACAAAAGGCTCCAAAACAGAAGATGAAGAGGACTTGGAGACGGGCGCGAAAGAGAGAGCTTCATGTGGACTGAGGGGAGAGGTCTCGAGAAAAAGGAAAGGCGGAATTTGGAGCCTCGCGCAGACGGTTTGATGATATCCGACCAGATAAGCTCGGAATAGGAACACGGGGAGCACTTGACCAGCTTCCGCTTCACCTCTTCGTTTTCAGGACTAATATCGGGCCAAGCACCTGAAGGCCATGCGACCAAGGCAATGTTAGAATTATTCTATAGCCTTTGAAAACCGGGAGCTGGCTCGCGAGAGGAGCTCCACGTGGGATTCTCGGGGCTGATCTAGACGGTAGGGCATGAGTGTGTTCTCCGGTCAAAGGGATTATCTCCAATGGCGACGCTGACTCCAAAGTAGCAGTTATTCAATTGCTGGCCGGGAGAAAGGTCAGAATAATCAACTTGGCCTGGGCGCTTGGAGATGTAAAGAAAGCCTTTGCGACCTCCTTTCTGTTTGAAGAAAGAGAAGTCTAAGGAGAAACGGGGCTATCTTTGGGAACACCTAGGCCTCGTCCTAAAGCATTATGACCCCCACGAACACCACAGAGAGAAGTTGGGAGAAATTTGAGAAGAAATGAACATTGAAATCTTTGCTTGAACCCTTTTATAAAAGATGCAAAGGGAAGAGGAGGGCCATTCTCGGCAGCCACCTCAAAAAGCACCATCTTGAGGCACTTGGATGGCGTGAGTGGTCGACGCGTCGGGCACCAAACACGATCGAAGCGGGGGCACAGGAGCCGCGAGAATCTCGCACCATGAGGTTCAGCATTTGGGGCCAGCGACCTCGGTATTGCCAGCGAGTCCCTCAAATATTAGAAAGTAGCTGGGATATGTGATTTCTGAATTTTGCCCTTGCCCTTGCCCGAGGGAAGGAAGTTCCACAGGCGTGAGTGAACCACCACGGCAAGGTGTCGGACTCATCCACTTTGTTCGCCACTGAACAAGACGCCTCGATGGGGATTACTCCTATACCTGAGACAAAATGGCCAGGACCATGGAGATATCGAGGGCTAAGCAAGAAAAAGGAAATCGAAGAAAATGCGGAACCTCGGCCGAGGCAAGCCACTGGGAACCTCGCGAGACTTCGAACGAAAGGAGCCGAGAGAAGAAAGACGTACGAAGCCCGGAAATGGGACGAGAGACACCCCAACCCCCAGCGAGATATCGGGGACCACCAAGCGATCTTTGAACAACGCGGTGAACAAAATTCAAGGAAAAGGAAGCCCAAACTTATGGAGGCGTAGGCGAGCAGAGACAAGTGTAAGCGGTTGGGAAGTTTTAAGGAAGTTAGAAACCACGGTAAATAGCGAATCGAGAAGCGTCATTATCACAAGGCGTTGGGCCGGCAACAAAGCCACCAATCAAGCTTCCTCCACTGGTAGCCACGTGGTCTTTTTGTCCAGAAGCGGTGGCCCTTGCTACCGCTTTAGTTAAGAAGTTTGGGGCGGTGATCGGGTTTAAAATAATAGGCGCGCATGCCCGAGCAGCGGTAATTCCAAGCAAGAAGAGACTAAGACGGGCCCACGTGCAGTGGCAGCCGCCCGATGATAACATCCCCCCGAACACGAGGCCCAGCGAGGGCTCGATTCACCCTTTAAAAGTGGTAGTATAATCAAAGAATTCGTATTAAAGGAAAATACCCAATCTCCACCATTTAGAAAAGTAGGATATTTCCTAATTATTGCCCATCAATTATCCCTTATTAATCAGTTTACGATAAGGAAAGAAAATCTCTCACCCAATGGGAGAAATATCATATTATCATCCAACTAGGAAAGTGATCATGATCGCCCATTATAAATACCGAGGCCACGGGTGGTGAAAGATGCAGCACAAAAATTCATTCCACTAGCGATCGATCTTCTGCGAAATAGCGGCTTAGGTATCGGAGGAGCAACAGACGATCCTCGGCGATCCTTTTTGTTTTCTTATTTTTTGTAGAAGAGCAGAGCATCGGGTAAGCGGACCGGCCCGACAATTCCGGTACTTATCGGCTCGATTCAGTTGAAAAAGCATCATCAGAGATCAAACTGCAAATGAAAGAATATATGGACATTTTCTATGTTATTCAAACAAATGTCATAAAATAGTTATCCTTATGAGGATATGATAGGATATAGGGAATGGAGGATGTGTGTGTGGGAATATATATATATATATATATATAAAATATGTAATTTTGATTTAATAAATGTAATGGTGGGTGGTGGTGCATATATATAACAATGAACTTGTAAAATAATGAACTCAATTTGTTTGTAATACAATAATGAAGATATGTTTATAAAAGTTAAGTAATATCTTTTTAAAGCCAAACCTAATGGCCACGACCCAAAACTCCCAATTGACATTCCTTTTTAGAAGTTTAGACACATAATTACCTTTCTAACTTTGCATCATGGCTGAGCTCTTTTCCGAGTAAATTTAGAAATAACATGTTTTTCGATGATAAAGAAAACAAAGGAATTAGCATGTTTGATTCTTTTGTTTTTTAAAAATAATTATTGAGAAAACAATTTTCAAAAATTGTTATTGACAATAGTTTTGGCTCTGAAAAAAAATACCATTTTAGTTTTTCATGAAAAGCATTCTTCTTTAAATTACATTTCAACTTTGTTCTTTGTGTGTCTTTTAAGAGCAATATCTATTTTAAACACTATAAAAATTATGTTTTTTAAAGACAACAAAAGTAAAAAAAAAGTCTACTGCCTTTCGGAAAAAAGAAAGAAAGTTCAAGCGAAAAAACTTTTCACAAAAAGCGGCTCCTCTGTTGCCCCACTATATTTTATTTATTTTTTAAATTATCTTTCATTTGTTTTGAGCTACTTTAAAAAAGGGTAAACAAAAGAAATCAAAGATGAAGTTGAATACTTAAACAATAGTTAAACAATCTAATTCTATATTTGTCCATAACGGAAAGAAATTCTTTGGCACATTGGCAGTTTTACAAGCAGGACTACAGAGTATGGACCATTGAGAAAACCTTGCTCCTCCCGGCCCGGTGGAGGGCTTTGAATACCTATGATCTAAATGGTAATGCGCCGAGCCTTAAAGCACATGAAGCCGATTATTATTATGATATATTGCATGTCATTACGTGTGTAGCGATCTAGGTGCAACAACTTCACTTCAATGTTATAAAGGGAAATACGGCAGCCTAGCCTCGAATCATGTTCTATCATTTAATTCTATATTTGAATGTAATTATATGATAGCTTAATTTTAGCCTTCACAGTTGACCAACATGTAATTATACTTGATAATAACTTAATTTTAGCCTTACCATTAACATGTTTAAATTAGACTCTCAATCACTCTGTACATGTATTTAGAACTTCCTATCAGTGAAGGTATCGGAGAAAATCTATTATTTTACATGGTATCGAGCCACGGATCTCTAACAGTCTGATCCAAGTCCTGCCATGTCTTCTCCTATAGATCAAAATCCAAACTTTAATCCTCCACCCAACCTCCTTCCGTAGCAAATAAATCACTCATTGCACTCAACATCACTGCCCAAAATCAGCTGAAAAAGTAATTCCCTTATTTCCTCAGTTGGCGTGTACTCAATTAAACACTCCTCATTGGTTCTGATTTACTCGATATGTCAAGGCACCCTTCGGTGTCCCTTTATTGGTACCTTTTATTAGGCTGCACAAGACCCATAGGTTCTGAATAAACCCATCACAAGTCACCCATTTTAGCATCTACATCCTCAAATCACCCCACTTATTGCTACGGCTGGAAACCTCATGGCCTTTGGGCAAAGCTAAAAATTTATAATACAGCGATCCAGAACTCGGTATACGAGTTAAGGAGAACCGCATAATCAGCGGAACCGGTCGTCATAGCATACCTCCATGTTGTGAAGGTATGGCTGATGAAGTAGCATTATTGATCATCAATTTCGGATGATGACCTAACTCTTTATGTGTTGAATGGCTTAGGTCAGATTTTAGGAGATGCGACACTGTTGAGCCAGTCGTCATTGGCCTTGAGAGTTGCACGACCTTACGGTTGGACATGATGCATATCGAGCTTGGAAGCCTTGACCTGACCAGCGGTTGTTTAGATGGTTATGGAGCCTGACGTGATGGTCGTCGCTCCAAGTAACATCTCTGGGAGGCCAAATTATTTCAATCGGCGTTACCTGGCCTAAGTGCAGCTGTGATGGGTTCGGGCCATTGCGATCACGTTATAGTGAATTTCTCGGAATGTTTTGATCAATGCTACCACATCCCAATGGAAGGGATACAAATTGGTTGCACTTGATTCGGTACGCTTCTCATAATATCACGGGTGATCTTTCCAGATTTATCTATTCATTAGAATATGATGGGCCCGCTGGTAATTCTCGGTGATGGCTGGGTTTGGCGATCTCACATATTAGTTCTTTAGGCTGCGCTCTCCTCATCGAACTTTACATTGCGTGATACTCTGGGTTCGAACCTTTGCAAAATTTAATTTATGTTCATCATCTCACCGACAAAATAATAACATTGAATTTCATCCTTTTTATTTTCTTGTGAAGGACAAGATCTGTGGGCGATTCTACTAAAGGAGCATGCTTGATGACATCTACACCTTCCCAGAATCAATAGTAGCATAAAAAAAGGTTGCTAATGTGCATGAACGGACTTCTATTGATGGATGACACAAGCGTCTTGGGCATCCTTCTATTAAAATTGTCCATCATCTTGTTAAAAAATTCTCTTTCTTTCATGACTAAAACTTTGTCTTCACTATGTAGTTCTTATTTCTATTAGTAAACTCATGAACAACCCTTTCGTGTCGATAGTCTCGAAGTCATGAGCCACTTGAACTTATTTACACTGATGTGGGGTCCTGCTAGTTATACTGGAATTGATGGATCAAGATATTACCTTATTTTTTGTTGATCATTATACAAAACCATATCTGGTTTTATCAATGGTCACTAAATCCGGTGTTTCTAAAATTTTCCACATTTGAAACGGTTTGTTGAGCTTCGACTTTCAAAATCAATCAAAACATTATACTCGACAATGGTGGTGAGTTTATTGCTTTAAAATCATATCTCACTTCTGGCATAACTCACTGCACTATTTGCTCCACACCTGCATGACAAAATGGTGTCTCGAACATCGTCATCGTCATCGTTCAAAACGGGCCTTTGCTCCTTACATGATGCCATCTTGATTTCTCTTGTGTATATGCCTTTCAAGCGACTTCCTACCTCATAAACGGACAGCCCACACCTCTTCTTAAGAAAAACATTTTGAGATCTTTTGATTAAACATAATTGTTTGAAATTAAAAAATTTTGGATGCATTTGTTATCCTCTCACACGGCCCTATAACTCAAATAAAATGCAGCCCAAATCCAAAGCTTGTCTTTTTCTTGGCTATTCACCAACTCAAAATGCATACAAGTGTCTTGAACCTCAAACAAAAAAATTTCTCTTCTCCGACGCGTCTTTGTTTTGATGAAACCAGTCCCGATCAAGCCTCTCGACAGGTCTTAGTTGCAGCACAGAAACGCCATAAGCCCTCCCAATTTCTTATATTTTTCGATTGCCCACCGAGTTGCGATGTCGTCATCGCGGCGCCCGACACACCAGCATCATTGTAACCTTCGGAAGGTTCACCTGCCATTGTCGCGACCTCCTCAGGTACTTTCGGACCCTCTAGTTCTTTACTGATTCCTTGCCCACGTTTATATCACCCCCCATCTCATCGACTCCTCCTTTAGATGATACTAGGGTACTTCTCCTTAAATCTTCCATCCCACTCTCCTATGCCTACTCCAGATACCCATCTCGGTCGGATTTTCTCCTCCGTCTTACCACAAACCCTCTGACACACTCATAACATGACCCACAGATCGTAGACGAATCTTGAGCCCGAATAGATCCATACGGTGTCCAAACATCCTCTTCCCCGAACCATTGGGCCAGCCGGTGTGAGCCAAGCCATTTCTCCAACCTCAACTGGTGACCATGTCAGAGCTCCACTTGCTCTAATGAAACATGGGACTTGGGACCTAGTTTACCACCCCTCAGCTTGTACGAAACAGAGTTTGTAAGTGGGTCTTAGAGTAAAAGGCATGCTTATGGATCAGGTGGACAGATTCAAGCCACGTGATTGCTAGGTTATGATCAGCATGGTATTGATTACAAAGAAACCTTTAGCCACGTGGTCAAGCGGCCCGACTATTAGAGTTTGTATTATCTATTGTTGTCAGGGTGGGATTTGAGGCAAATGGATGTCAACAATGCCTTTCTAAATGGTGCATTAATTGAGGCTGTACATGGCACAACCCGAGGTTCAGGACTTGTCAAACTAACCATGTTTGCAGGTTAAAAAAGGCGATTACCAAACAAGCTCCACGGGCACAAGCTCCACGGAAGTCGGGTACACAAGACTAAAATGCCATTCTCACTGGTTTTCACAGCTCCAAGGCCTAATTCTCTCTCTTCATTTACGCCAAGGCTCCAATCTTTTGTTATTTTCCTCGGTTTACGCTGATGGATCTGCTTATTACCTAAATAATTCAATTCCTCGTGGCAATATTATTACAAACAAGATATGTTTTCCCTTTAAGGATATGGGTTTCTTCATTTCTTCGGGGATTAAAGTACCCTTGTATCAGTCAGTTATTTCTCTCACAACATAAATATGTTCGTGAATCTTTAGCCAACACAAAGTATGAGTGGTGCTGGGCATCGTTTCAACCCCTATCTCTACAACTCAATCCCCTTCAATTGTTTCATTGATGGCACTGCCGTGGACAACTCCGAGTGCTTCAGAGAATACTGGTCGCCTTCATCACGTTTCCTTGACACGTCCCGACATCTCATTTGGTACCAACAAACTTTCTCGCTTATGCACAAGCCAACTACAAATCAATCGGGACAACATCGAAAAAGCCCGCTTACTTAGCAAACCATTTTTCATGGTATCTCGATCCACAAAAGTCAGCCTCCCAGCTACACACGAACATACCCGATGCCGATGGGGTTGGAAATGTGGATGATCGCACTCAACCTCTCGCCTATACGCCTGGCTCTAATCCCATTGAGCTCACAAAGAAACAACGAGCCGTTGCACCCATCCACAACAGAGGCTAACACCGGGCCCCTAGCCGCCACGTACTTTCCGAGACAATGTGGTTAAGTCCACTTTCTCAAGGAATCAGCATTTGGCCACATAATTCCCCTAACCGCTCAGGTGGATAACCTCGGAGCCACACATCTCAATTTTAACTCCAAATAATCATTCTCGTGATGAAACATATTCAACCGACCTTCACTTTGTGCGTGACTTAGTGCATAAAGGAAGGACTCCAAGTTAAACATGTGCATACTACACCAAATAGCCGACCGTTAACAAATCCATTGTCAAGATGTTTTTTCACTTAATCATACGTAACAAGATTTGTCTCATTAATGAGTCTAATCCTTACTGTATTATATAAAAGCCATTTATTGTTCGAAATTTCCTGTAAACTATGTTCTGCATTAATTTATATTAACGCATCAAAATAATAGCTTTAATTTGTCTCATCACTGACCAAATTTATGTAATTTTCAAAGGTTAAAGAGCTTTAATTACGCCTTACCATTAACATGTTTACTAAATTAATTTCTAATCACCAGATATATTTAGAACTTCTATCAATGAAAGGTATCGGAAAATCTATTATTTTACATGGTCTTAGTTTTTATATTTTATTTATTTTTCAATATGAAATTTCTTATTTATTCTGAGAATTATGCTACTTTGTCTTGTGATAATAGAAATTTTTGTTTATTATCATGCACTTATGTATTGTAGATCAAAGCAAGAAAAACATGCAATGTAGAGTCATCTGCTCTCCAAAAGAAAAAGATTCTCAAAGGACCTTTATCAAACAGGTTATGGACACAGAGATATTCGACTGAAAGCACACAAATATTTGATTTTATTTTATATTTGAAATGATGACTTTAAATGATAGAAGCAGCAGTAGATAAGGAAGTAAGAGTCGAAATCGATCAATCCAAAGAGAAAAGTGATGTGAGAAACCAAACCTTGAAGAAAATCTAGATTGTCACTCCTAGTTATCCTCCCTGCATCAACCAAAATCCAATGATGTCATTTATCGATAAGCAATAGTTGTGCAATAAAATGATGTAAAGCTTGTTAAAACCATCATCTCTTTCACAGTATATTTGAAAATGAAAAACAAAATAGAGAAAGATTACAATGGATCTTTCCACCTTGTTAAAGCCCTGGTGCTTCTACGCAAATTGAAATGCAGAATTTAAGCGCCATAAGATTTTTGAGATTAAACAAAAAACGGGAGGGTGGATTTCAACATTCTATAGAAATATATGAAAAGCTTCCCAAGAGCTCATGATGGACAAATTAATGGTTCCTTTCCTATGGAACAGGAAAAGGGGAGAAATATATACTTATGGAAAGTCAGTGCTGAAGCTATGGAGGGTGGAAATTTGACTCGTGGAAGAATTCAGCCCAAAAGAATCCTCCTCCCTTTAATTTCTATGTTTCTCCCTTATCTTCCCCTTCAGCCCGATAAACCTCCTTCTTGTTAAAAAAAACCCTAATAATCTTATTTCCCTTATAAAAATGGGAATCCTCTTGATGATTGCCATTTGGCAGTCACATCTTAAATTTTTATATATAAAGATGAACAAAAAAAGAAATTAATAGATAAATTTTAAAGATTAAATATTATTACTTATTTTATAAATAAAAAAAATTTTGAATGTATTTTTTTTTTAAAATTGATAATAAGTTTCTTTTTATTTTTAATAAATAATTTTCATTGGAAAATTGATAATATTTTTTTACACCTACAGTGAAAAGGTAACAGTAAAATTTAAAATATTATTACTTATTTTACAAATAAAAATTACAAACTAATTAGTTTCGAATCAATAAATTCAAAATTAATGTTCAACAAATGACACTTATAAAAGTACAAGGTTTTCAATTTCAAACCTAATTCCTTGACATTTTTAACAATGAGTCAAGAAATTAAACCAGATTTTCTATTAGTCTTAATGACACTTCTATCAAGTGCCATAAAAATGTAAAAACATGTACTAAATAATATTTGTAATAAATGTCATGGCATGTCTAATCATAAATAGAATAATGACATTTTCTGAAAATGTCAAGGAACAAAGTCATAAATTTGAAGTTTTGTTGTAGTGTATATACTATATTCAGACTAATCCTCTTTCAAGTCAGGATGAGTCATAAGAACGGTAAAGCTCTATCATATGATACAACTGCATTCTTAGAGCTTGAACTTGAGACCTCTGGTTAAGATAGGAGATACTCATACCATCACATCTATATGTTCGATGGTGAAGACACGACATCTATATGATGCTTTGAAGGCACGACATTTATGTGGAGCTTAATTAGCAATAAGGGCTTTCGATTAGGAAATATTTATTTTTGTTCTATATTTAATTTTTTTTAATTATGATATTATTTAGAAAAACCGGTAATAAAGAAGGATGGGTGTACAAAAGTGTGAGACTCAAGTCTATGTAATAACCCTTTTCCCATAATTTCATAGTCTAAATTTCATCACACATATCCATTAGGCAATGTCCACGTGTCATTAACCCTTGATGTGTTAGATATCAATTCTATAAAATAAGATGACATGTGAAGAGATAGACGATAACACGTTCAATCCAAACAATTTTGCAGAACTATGTCGATTATGTGGGTGTTTAGCAGTGAGCTTTCGAATAAAGATTAAAAGCGTCGGTTGGAACTGTGTGCGAGATCAGAGTCTTGTGGACACAATCTCCTTAAGACAAATAATTGCCCTCGCGGTGGTGCCGAGGATAATGGAAGTCGTCTCCCGGGATGAAATGATCTCCCAACGGTAAAGCACTCCCTTTGTTGGTACATCGGAACGAGCTAATGCGAGAGCTTCAGTCTCTTTCTCAAACGTGAATATGAACGGATGAATGAATGAATATTTTTTTATGCAAAATGAGAATGTGGCTATATATAGACACTGCTCATGGCTTGTTGATACGATCCATGAAGCTTAGGGATGGAGTCGTGTCTGTTGAGTTCATGGCCCGAGCAGGAACTGATCGTCTGCGTGGAGAAGACGCTTCAGTCCAATGGTAACCTACGCTTGTCGCAAAACGACAACGTTTTGACGCCAAAAAGTGAGTTTAAGCTAGCTCCGAACCCGAACCTGGCCCGGCTCGGTTCGGTGCAGGGCGGCGGCGGCGGCTGCATGCATGCGTGTGTGGTGAACCAAGCATGAGCTAAGTCCTCCCCCTTCCACAAAACTAGGGTGCCCCTTGGGACCCAAACTCAACTACAAGGTAGGTGTATATATACCTTTTAAAAGTCTTGTTCCCATCCGATGTGGGACCTGAAGCTTTTCTAAACTCAAACAACTAGTTACCATTTTCAGGGGTGATGTTTGGGAGGCAATTTCTAATTCACTCATTAATGGTTTTGAGCAACTCAATATATAATCTTCATCTCCTCATGGAGGGGAGAACACATTCCATGTGGACCCACGAAAAATGTTTGTGGGACCCACATTGTAATTCTAGTTGAATAGCTAATTTATTATGCTCAAACCATTTTCCAACAATCCCCACGTAGATGAAATTAGCGAGGGTAATGCGAGAATGACATCTTGACACTAAGAGAGAGTTCAGTTGGAAATTTTCTGTATAGAGGAAGGTAGCTTGTGGCCTTGAACCTTCCTTGTGAAATGCTATTGGGGTTACTGATTGATCAGTGAACATGTTGTCTTGAACTGTTTAATCATTTGTGTAAACCAAGACAATAGCATTCCGCCTTGAGAATCTTTCACGACACGATTGGTTCTCACAATTGTGTTCATTTTATTACGAGCGATTCTGGTTTCATGAGTGCTCCTAGAGAATTTAGCCTTGTCATTCTCATAGGCAAGCCCGGTTGACTTCTTATGGAATTACGCTGCTATACCCTTGTCTTTAACAAGATATAAAGTCATTAAAAGCGTGGCTTCTGTTCAACGTTGCGAACATCGCTATTACGATTATAGGAATGAGTAGGAGATTTGTTCTCGTAGTGATCTTGATGAGTTACACAAAATTCAGTTGTCACGCTTGAACCCTAGATCTTGGGATCTCTAGTCGGCTAAGTTAGGTTGCCATTTTAAGCGACTCTTTTAGTATATAGGCTTTAAACCTATTCCCTCATTAGTTTACTTACTTGCTCTGAATTGAACCTTTGGTTAACGGATCCACAATGTTCTCTTTTGACCTTATGTATTCAATGGTCGTAATACCATTAGAGAGAAATTTGTCTTACAGTATTATGTCTTGACGAATATCGAGACTGCAGATTATATATATGACTCTGTACTCTTCCAATTGCTGATTGACTATCGCGTGAATGCGAGATAGTAGGCCTGGGGTTATTGGCCATATTGGAATATCTTCTAAGAAATAGTGAAGCCACTGCCTTCTTCACCGGCTTTATCCGGTCACGATAAACCCGGATTCCATAGTGGATCTAGCAATGCACGTTTGCTTAGAAGATTTCCAAGACACCGCTCCACCACCAAGTGTAAATAAATAGCCACTTGTGGACTTCGAGTCTTTGGTGTATGATATCCAATTCGCGTCACAGTATCCTTCAAGTACTGCTGGATATTTTGAGTAGTGCAATCCATAGTTTTGGGTGTATTTCAAATACCTCAAACTCTAACTATGCCTTCAATGGTCGGGACACGGATTACTTGTGTATCTCTCAATTTACTAACAGCTGGTATGTACGGGCCAGTACGAGTTCATGACATACATCAGGCTGCCAATTGCTTGTGCATATTCCTTTGTGGAAGGATTTTGCCATTATTTTTGGATAAATGTAGATTTACCTCTATAGGTATTCTCATTGGACTGCTATCATGTTGTTTAAATTTCTTGAGAATTTTCTCAATGTAATGTGATTGAGATAATATTAGTCCATTTGATGTTTTGGAGATCTTTATCCTAAGTATAACATCAGCAACACCGTCTTCATATCCCAAACACAATAACAGCCTTTCTTGTATTTCATGATAACCATGCACTCATATAAAGTCATATCATCAGTACATAGAGACAAATATTGACAAATCCACGTTGATTGTTCTTGACATATACACATTTGTCACACTCGTTGATTTTGAATCCATTTGTCATCATTACAACATCAATTTCATGCCTTGCGTGGTGCTTACTTTAATCCATAAGGGACTTAACAAGGCGCCGAACTTTCTTTCTTGACTGGAACGATAAAACCTTCGGGTTGTTCCATGTAGATTTTTCAGCAAGTCACCATTTAAAGAAAGCATCTTTACATCCATTTGATGTATCTCGGGTGTGTATAGGCTACTTGATAGCTATTAACATTCGAATGGATGATATTCTTATTCTTGTAGTGAATAGGTATCAAAATAGTCAAAGCTTCTTTTCACTTATGTGCTGATAACCAATCGGCTTTATATTTTTCAATGAATCCATACGCTTTCCTTTTTCTTCTTGAATATCCATTTATATCCTAAAGGTTTTGAACTTTGGTGGAAAGATACACTAGTTCCCACGTATGATTTTGCAAGATGGATTCCTACTTCCATCGTTTATAGCCTCTTTCCAATATGGAGCTTAGGGCTCGACATAGTTTCCTTAAAGCTTTGAGAAACATCTTCTAACAATCGTTAGAAAATCTGGACCAAAAGATTTGACATTCCTAGTTCTTTTCTTTGCGTGCAGAGTTTCATCATCATCTTGTTGGCCTTGACTGCGCTGTGCAGTATCATGAGTTCTTTGCCAGGTTCGACTCACAGTATTGGATTTGTGAAATACATTTTCAAAGAAAGATGCATTCCTTGATTCGATAATAGTGTTGGCATGCATAGCCGATAATTTCTTGTTATGAATCGAGGGAAAAGCGATATGCGCGCATATATTGCATATCAATGAAAACACAATCAACTATTTTTGGTCCTATTTTAACCTTTTTAGGTATAGGTACCGCCACTTTAGCTAGACACCCCCACACTTTTAAGTATTTGTAAGAAGGTCTTCGACCTTTCCACAACTCATAGGGGGATTTATTGGTTTTCTTGTGAGGTATTCGGTTGAGAATATAATTTGCGGAAAGAATTGCTTCCCCCCACAAATTTTGAGGTAGTCCAGAACTTAATATTAATGCATTCATCATTTCTTTTAAAGTTATGTTCTTACGTTCAGCAACCCCATTTTGCTAAGGTGAATAGGGTGCAGTAGTTTGGTGTATTATACCATTTTGTGAACAAAAATCACCAAAAGGTGCTTCGTATTCACCACCTCTATCACTTCTTATCACCTTGATCTTTCTATCAAGTTGGTTCTCCACCTCATTCTTGAAATGTTGAAACATTTCCAATCCCTCATCTTTACTTACTCCAATATTAAACATAGCCAACATCTTGTGCAATCATCCAATTAATGTAAGAAAAATATTTCTTACCACTCGTTGAATAAATTTCCAGATTACGGATATGCGAGATATTATTAATTCTAGAGGTTCACTACTTCTTTCAATTGATTGGAAAGAAGTTCTTGTAAGTTAGATTTTTTTAATTTCCTCACATGATTTGGATCACATTTTAAAATTAAATGACATTCATATTAATTAATTTCATGATGTATCATAATTAACATGTCCTAGTCTACCATGCCACACATTTGAAGATTCAGCATATAAGCGAGAAGGCGTGTTTTTGTGTGATATTCTTAATAAGAGGAATTATAGCAGTCATTACATTCATTTGAAGAGCCATTGCTCATGTACCCCTTCAGCGTACATCCCATTTTTGGTGAGGATGAAGTTGTGGGTTCAAACCCACCCGACTTGAAGCCATCTTACTCATGATGATCCGGACACTGGAATTCTTTTGAATTTATGGCACATGCAACACATCATTGAGAGTAAGTTCCTTGCCCAATGTCATCTTCAATACTACCTTCCCTTGGCCTTCAACCTTGGAAGAAGAGGAGTTGCCCATAAAGAGTTGTTCTCCATTATCTATGCTCTGGTATGATGAGAACATCTTCTTATCTGACAAACATATTGATAACCACTGTGTCCACCCACCATTCCACAGTATTGCTTCGATGAAGTTCACCTCGAAGACTATGGTACGAGAGGTTCATGTCTGGTTTTATCGTCTACTTCAATCACGATGGCTTGAGGGTGTTTCTATTTCTTGAGTTCCCTTGTTCCTTGCGTATGTGGAGTCCTTAGCACGGTGCCCTTGCTTGTTGCACATTGCACTTGCCTTGGAACTTTTCGTAGGACCTTGCTTAGGATGGTGCCATTGTCTTCTCTTGCTTGTGATTGTGGGAGAGTCACGCCTTGTTCCACAACATTGGCCTTGGATTCCATGATGCCCTTGCTTGCCTTCTTCTCAGATGCAGTTGTCTTCCTCTATTCTCAGCCTCACTATCAAGTCTTCAAGTCTCATTTCCTTAGCTTATCTTTAGGTGGTGTTGAATTCTTTCCATAGTGGTGGCGGTTACCTAATAATTGAGCCACTTGGAAGGATTCGATGAGAACATCATACTGCGTGTATGTCATGCAAAATCACTTGTAGACGAACTGGTGATCAACGTCTTGGAATCAAGCATCTTGTAGTCTGAGGAATTTTCCCGCTACAAACTTCTTGGGCCACGCATCTCAGTCTTGTATTTTGTCCAAGGATTTCCCCTGGCGGTTCTCTTTGCGATATTGAGCGCCACACATTATACGGTGTTGTCAGGCCATTCGAGTGGTGCGACACAAGAAATTAGCATGCTTCCATGCTTCCACGCCAGCGACCACTTGCCTATCGGTTCATTTTCCTTCTAGTCGCGGGAGCATCCTCTTGTGAAGGAAGCCGAGTCAAATTCAAGGTGGTCAGGTAGAACAACATCTTTTGTTGCCACCTTTGAATCCGCAATCCATTAAACTTTTCGGCTTCTCTCCGCGACTCACGGTCGGTAGGCGCCATAACGAGGGCGTTGGAGGCACCAGTGGGGTAGAGTCGGTAGTCATTCTCTTTGAGGCAGGGTGTTGCGAAAGCAGGTATATTAAATTAAAAAATTTGACTTTGCCAAATTCTGAGCAAAGATGAAGCAATTTGCAGAGTGGCTAGTGTTTGTAGAGACAGTATATGAAAAAATTAAAAAAATGACATAGCCAAATCCTGATAAAAAAATAAAACAGTATTAAATCAAACAGATTACTGTTTTAAGAAATAACAGAACTAAAAATTAATATTAAAAATGACTGAACTAGAAACCATTATTTTAATTAATGCGATCACGACGGAGTTGAGTATTCAGAATAAATAGAATTGATATATGGCGATATCAGGCAGAAAGCCCCGATAAAGCTGATATATAAAAAAAGTGATATATTTTCCTATGCTGAACTATATTAAAAGGTTACGTAGTTACGTATCTCACCGCGGAGAGAATAAAACTGAAATATATATGTAAGAACAAAATAAACCCGAACACGAACTCGGCGGCGGTGGCGCGCGCGTGTGTGTGGTGAACCAAGCATGAGCTAGGTCCTCCTATTAAATCAAACAGATTACTGTTTTAAGAAATAACATAACTAAAAATTAATATTAAAAATGACTGAACTAGAAACCCATATTTAATCAATGCAATGCAGCAGTTGAGTATTCCAGAATAAATAAATTGATATGTAAACTGATATCAGAACCGAGAAACTGATATATAAAAAAATTATTTTCCTATGTGAACTATAGTAAAAGGTTCTGTAGTTCTATATCTCATAACGGAGAGAATAAAACTGAAATATATATGTAAGAACAAAATAAACCCGAACATGAACCCGGCAGCGGTGGCGCGCGCGCGTGTGTGGTGAACCAAGCATGAGCTAGGTCCTCCTCTTTTCACAAAAGCGGGAGTGCTGTGAGTCGAAGCCCGACTTCTGAGTGGTTGTATATATACCCTTTAAATGTCTTGTTCCCATCCGATGTGGTTGGCACCTAGCTTAAACCTTTAGTTACCATTTTCAAGGGGTGATGTTTGGAGGCAATTTCTAATTCACTCCTTAATGATTTTGAGCAATTCAATATATAATCTTCATCTTTTCATGGAGGAGAACACATTCCCATGTGGACCCACCGAAAAATGTTTGTGGGACCTATTGTAATTTTAACTCAAAAATAGCTAATTTATTATGCCCAAACCCATTTTTCCAACATGATGTGTTGACTCGAGTCTTTGCATCTTTATTGAATTAAATTTAGGTGGCAAAATATACACAACATATAAAACATAGAAAACACTATGTCATGTGACGCTGCTTTTCTGATAATGGCTTATTATGATCCCATTCTCCAACACCCATCCTTTTATAATTTATTTATTTTTATTAATTATTAATTATTAGCCTCTCCATTTCAAATAATTCAAATGTAGCCTTGTTTTGAATAGACTTATTTAAAAAGTTATCTTTTGAATTTACTTTTGTTTTGAATAGACTTCTTTCTCAAAATTGAAAGCGGCAGAAAAGGCCAATCTCAAAAAATAAAATAAAATAAAAGTCTTATTATGTTATTAATATAATTAAATATGATTAGTGTGAGTGTGAAGTGATAAGACTTCACATGTGGAAGTATCTCAATGCGTTTGCTTAAAAGTGTTCATATTTCCATGACTATTTTATTATATTATTATTTTTTAAATATGGGTTTGTCAAAATTAAAAAAAAATGTAATTTTTAAAATTATTTATGTTAATATTTTTTTTATATATATTCACTTATATTGTTGTATTAGTCTATTTTTACAAAGACCGACAAACCTAGCCTCCACTTGAGTCAGGCATCGTAGATAATATTAAGTATAAATATTTGGTTAAAAAACATCAAATCACCTTAAATTTGTTAATTTAACATTTTTCATGTTTTTTTTTAAATAATCAATTTTGAACAAAAACGTCATTTTCTATTTCATGTATTTATTTTACCTCTTAAAAAATGGGTTACCAAGGATCTTTTAATCTAGTTAAACACTTTAGTTATAATATATTAAATTATGAAATTGTTTTTATTATGACTTGAACCCGGGACCTTGCTCCTTTCCATACTCTATCTTTTTTAAACATTGAATGCTTCTATCATATGGAATAACTATGATGGGTAATCAAATCACCCGCTAGGCCAAAAATAGCTTAAATTGGTACTAATTCATGTGACATTGCCTTCTAATAGCAAAATTTTCTATTTTGATGAGTTTAAGTTTTTATAAAAATTATAATAGTATTTTAATACAATTAAAAATGAAAATAAATTAAAGAAAAAATATGTTTTGTCTTATTTAATTTTTATATATATATATGGGATAAGGTTGGAATATGTACAATCAACGGGAGACCCCTCATTGCAAACCCTAATTTATAGTAAAACAGATTTTATAAAGGGAAGAAATATAATAAGCTCGAGTTTTTTACCGTTAAATCGGGATTATTATCAATTTTTAGAGTGGGTCCATAAAAAAGATGTTAAAATATTATGATCCAATAGCTAAAAAGCTCGAGCTTATAAAAGCTCGAGCTTTTTTTAGCCAAACCTTTTTATAAATGGGTATTATTTATTTGATAAGGTTTAAAAAATAGGCGCGCAAGCCCATTTCCCAAGCCCAAGAAGTAGGATTAAAAGAAGATTTATAAGCAGACCTAGTAAAGCAGGGCTCTGTACAGTCCCAGCGAGCCAGGTTCATCCACCAGTAGATATACGGACAACCTAAAGAGCCTATATCATGTAAATCAAATCAAATCAAATCTCACCAATAAAGGAAGTAGGATAATTCCCAATAACTACCTTATAATTATCTTTTATTAATCTGACAGCGATAAGGAAAGAAAGTCCCCCATCCAATAAGAGAGAATCCTTTTCACCATCCAATCGGGAAAAACATCTACTATAAATACTGAGCCCACCTAACGGTGAAAATACCTTGAGCTTATACCTTGAGAAAATTAGCTCTCTAAGCGGTTGATCTTTTCTTTTCCACGAAAGGCCCGGCTTAGGCATCGGGCGGCGGGCGAGCCCTCGCCCGGTCCTTTTGTTTCTTGTTTTTGCGAGAGGTCAGCGCCCGAGCCAGGCGGACCGACCTGAAAAGTAAACACGCGCCCACGGCCCGGTTAGTTTAAAGCATCGTCGGTTGGCACGGAGTCTATGGGAGCAGCCAGTTCCTTGCACAAATAAAGGCGATCTCTCGATGGCGATGGTATCCTTCGGAATACAAACAGGAGCCACGCCAATCCCCCAAGGATGCAAGACCAGCAAGGCAACTCAAATAGCCAGGCCTCCTATGACCTTGGCCCAAAACTATATCGATGCTCTGAAAGCGAGATGGCACTCAGTCTGCAAACCCGGCTTGATAAGGGAAGTAGAGCAACTCACGGGCGGTGCGGCTTGTAGGAATGCGACAGGCCCGAAGGCCATAACACCACCTTAGGAAGCGAGGCCACACCTCGGCCACTCACGGGGAGGTGAAATAGAGCGGAATCCCGGTCGAGCCATGGGGCACGGGCCTCACGACCCGGAGAAGGCGCCCAGCGAAGCTATGCTCGGGGAACATCGAAAACAATGAACCCAGGCCCACTCCTTGGCAAGAGAGGAATGGGGAGAAGTCATGGAGCTTGAGGTTCAAAGGGCATCTAACAAAGCTTAGCCATGTGAAGGGAAGTCGTAAAGGCCCAGAACTTGGACTACATGGACACCACAGTGCGACAAAGCGAGTCCCGGATTCGAATGGGGAGTGCTACATTTCCCCCTTCAGTAGAGTTCGAGGATGCCGCAAATGAGGCGTTCGATGGAGCGAGAAGGATCCCGTTGCCATCTTAATACACTGCAAGAACCGGATGGGTTTGCAGCATGGATATCAAGATCCCATATGGTGCAGAGCCTTCGCTATTACGCTAAAAGGCTCGGTGTTGGCTTGGTTTAATAGGCTCCCACCATCGTCGGTCTCTTCATTTAGAGAACTCTCCATCGCATTCGTCTCTCACTTCATTGGAGCTAGAACATACGAGAGCCCAGGGTTATCGCTAACGTCGTAAAGCGAGCCAGAAAGCACGAGGTCTTATGTTGAGGTTCAACAGGAGTCATTTAAAGTAGATGTTCAGTTAGAAGTTCGCCATCACCACATTCATCTTAGGGCTAGGAGTACGATCAAAAGACTTGATATTTTCCATCTCAAGAATCCTCGAGCAAGCATGAAACAAAGTGCTCGCTAAAGCGAGAAGTACATTAACGGCGAAGAGAAGCCCTCATATCAGCGAAGAGCTCTTCCAACCCACAAGGAGAAGCAGGGTGACAAGCAGCGGGGTGAAGAAGCCCTAAGAGACAAAGGCCAGAGAGAGATCCCCCGAGGAGAGGCAGAGATGATCCCGGCGGGAGGCGTGGAAGACCTTTGGGACCACCATTAGAGGCTGCGACTACGGTATTTCACCTCGGCACGGTTCCACCACGGCGACTAGGTATCACGGGTCTTGCTTGCGAGGTACAACATGAAAATTCTGAGATGGCCATCCCGGATGACGGACCCAACCAAAAGAGATAACGCACCGAGTCTTTTGTGAGTTCCGCAAGGACCACGGGCATCGAATAGGCGATTGCATACGGCTAGGGAAGAGGAAATAGAATGATTCGATCGGGTATCTTGGCGGGTACATAGCCTCTGGAAGGTCGGGATCGGTAGCCACCACCACCTGTTGTGACCACTAACTCAACACCAAGAGCCCTTGGGGGAAATCCATGTGATCTCAAGAGGATTTGCAGGAGGTGGGGAGTCCAGCTCAGTCAGGAAGGCACATTTGCGTAGCATCAGGTTAGGAGAGGTGATGGAGGTGCAAGTAGTGTCTAAACTCCCTCGACTCGACACCACCATAACCTTCTCGGATTCAGACCTGGAGGGGTGATTAGTGCCCAAAAAGTGCTATTTTGAATCCTATATTAGATAGGTTTTGAGTGCTTTTTGCGCACTAATCATGTCATTTATACGATTAGTGTTGAGTCTTCCTTAGTAACACTTATGCCATTTAGAGAGTATTTTTGGTTGTTTCTGATTTTAGCGCACTTGGGAGTTCAACCTCGAGACAAATGGTGAATCATGAAGATTGATCTGATTTAAATACATCGATTATACGAGAATCAATGAAAATGAAGAGCGAAGTGAAGAAAAATTGATCTGGAGTTGAAGACGGGAGAAATACGTGGAATCAACAAAGCACGGAATTTTAAGCGAGTTACGAAAATTTTCGCTAGGAATTGTGAAATTTCGCAACCCATAGCGAAAATTTATAACTCTCTTGAAATCTCGAATTTGGCTAGACCCAGGCCAGTTCGCTGAGCCTTTGTTCTTGAAATTCATGATTTAAGCTACTCATAAATTTAGCTAAGCTAGCGAAATTTAAATTAACTGTAAGTACTTAACTTTAAGCGAAATTTTCTATTTCGTGCATGGTGATTTAAATTTTACCTAGCCGAGGAAATGTAGATCTAGCGAAATTCAACGCCTCGTGTGTTTTGTATTTAATCTTGGGCTCGAATTTGGTGTATTGCTCTCTTGTCTATAAACAGCCAAATTTGTAGGTTTTGGTATTTTCATGTATTGAGGTGGCTATATAAACCCCTCTCTTTTGTAAAGATAGAAGTGGGGGTGACAATTTTGAGGAGAGAAGAATTTACAAGTTTTCATTTTGTAAATAAGGTGCAGTATTTTATTTAGGGTTTTTTCCTCTGTACTTCTCTCTCATAACATGGCTTTTCTGATTTGCCAAAACGCCCCTCTTGAGGATGACAGCTCAAGAATCTTGGCTAAACCTCCTTTCTTTGAAGAGAGGAAGGAAACTAGCTTGGTAATTAGCAGAGCGTATGTATTTGTCCTCTTGTATTAAAAGCGCGAGTGTTGTATTTATGGCCCTTATCTTTACTCAAAATATGGTTGAATAACATTGAATGTCATTAATTTGGCGTCTACCAAATGCTGGGATCCCCGGTGCATTACTTGTTGCTAGATGCTGCCCAGTGGTTCATTAGATGGTGCTTCTGGCCTCTGAAATGATATTTAAATGTTAGGGTTTCAAACGCCAAAGGGGGCCATGAATGCATATTTACCTGTGTTGACTCAAATAGGAGTTGTTGTTAGAGTGAGGTTTGCTAGTTAAACATAGATCGGTTATGCCGAGGGGACTATGGGTTGCTTGTCATATGGCGAGGATAAAACCCGAGGACACTTGTTTGCCTTAACACGAGTTAGTGACTGGAAATCTTCAAAGTTAACTTTCTCACTTCCTTTCGGTTTTACGATTTCTGCGACTTTCAAACTACTTCCTTTGTTTTAAAACAAATCCAAAAGTCAAATAGAAAGCCTTACCCAGCCGTGCACTTATGCCAAATCATTTTTAGGATGAAAACCATCCCAGTGACCACTGAACCGCTATCTTTGCATTAACCTTGACTCGTGATGGTAAAACAGGTGTATATAAATTTTGTTGTTGCTTCGACCCTACGCCCAGCCCTGAATCAAATGGCGCCGTTGGATGGTGCAAACTACTAATGGTAAGTTAGAGATGTACTTGTATTCAGCATCACAAGTTAAGGTAACTTTACTCTTTTTGTCGCTCGATGTGAGCTGCCCAGGTTCGTGCACTGAGTGTGCTTGATTCTGTTTTTTAGTCGGTTTTAATTTTTGTTATTTGCTTTAATCTTTGCAGCTCTGTATTTGCTCTTTGTTGTCTCTCCTAGAATTTTATTAACGGTGTTTATGCAACAGTGGGATAGAACATCAGTCGTGAATAAATTAGTACCTGACTTGACCGAAGCGGTGAGGTTAGTGTACATGCGATACCATGGATCCCATGCACAGTATGAGTCAACCAGGAACCCCACATGAATCAAATGCTTATAGAACCATGAGAGATCACATCCGCCTCCCCCAGGAGTCGGTGCCACAAATCTGCGTCATACCTCCTGGCGAAGATGTAGCGGTGAGGCCCTTATTTGGTACCCCTGCTCCCCACGTATCATGGTGTAGGAAAATGAAAATCCATACACTCATATTAGGATTTTGAGGAGGTTTGCACTACCTTTAAGGAAAGGTATGATGGACATGGATTTCTTTGAGAGTAAAAACATTTCCATTGACTCTAAGGACCCAAGGCGATATATGAAGCAAACTCATTGAAGGCCTAGAACCATTGAGAAGTGGTGTTGCGAAATTTGAATTCACGAAGAAGTTCTTCGATTGCTCATAAGATAACAATTTGAAAAGACAAATTTATGCCTTTGCGGCTCGGGATGGTGAGGTTTTACCAATGTTAGGAAAAGATTTATGGAAACCATAAGTTCATGCCTTACGTCATGGGTTTTTGACTTGCTTGGATGTTGGTGAACCACTTCTATGGTGGTATGTCACCTGCCATGAGGCAGCTCTTGGAAACCATGTGTGGGGGAGACTTCCTAAGCAAACATCATGATGAAGCCATGGATTTTTTAAATTACGTGGCTGAAACTTTTAAGGGTTGGGATGAGCCTAACCACTAGGAATTGAATGAGATGAGACCACCCGATCGGTAACGAGGGTGGGATGTATGCGCGCGAGGAAAAATAGAGGCGGTTGGGATTTCAGCCTGGCTAGGAAGATGAAGGAGCTTGAAGGCAAAGCGGCTCATAGGAATTGCATCACGTTATTAGAAAATCTGCCTGATCCAATCTTTGCTGTTCCAGCCGTGTATCCAGGTAGAACCATGTCCTATGGCCCGCAGTGAAAGGATTTGATGCATCGAAAATGTGCAAACAACGTAGGACAGATTCAAAAGCCACAACAATCCAATGCTCCATATATGGCAATACTTACAATTCCAATTGGAGGAATCACCCAACCTTGCATGGAAACAACCTTTGACTTATGTACCCTTTGAGGGGACCCGAACCTCGGTTTGGTACCCCCTCACCAATCCACAACCACCATCCTCTTCTCCGATGGGAACAAGCCGTATTAAATTTGAGTAAGGTGGTAGGCAACTTTGTTGAGGAACAAAAAAAGAATCAATGTGCAAGCGGCACCAAAGAATTGATCTTGTTGAGAATTCGAACAAAAGAATATAAGGATGGGCTTGAGAGCAATCTCTTCAAAAAATTGACAACCTCAATTCAATCACGAGATCGACAAGTTGCTAGAGGTCTGAGAGGGGAGTTTCCATCACAAACACTTCCAAATCATAAGAGGAATTCATGAGGTAGGATCGTGAAACAGACCCGGGAATGGATGAAGTTAAGTACATAATTACGAGGGAGTGGAAAGAGGTTGTCGACTATGCAAAACTGTTGAAGAATCCATCGAGGAGAAGAGTGCGGTGACATATTCTCCTAGAGAGAGGATTCATTGAAATACCGCATACCACCTCCATTTCCACGAACTGCTTAGAGGAAGAAAAATGACTAATGGGCATCTTAGGAGTGTTAAGAAGCTAGTGAAGGTTAACATACCTTTATTGGACATAATCAAAAGTGCCACAGCATACTAAATTACGAAAGATCTTTGCCTGATTAAGAAAGTTAGGCATTGAGAAAAGGCATTTCTCCTTTGAACATGTCGATTACCATAATCTAAAACAAATACTGTCGAATACAAGGATCACGGTTACTCCCCGCGATGTCGGTCATTATTGAGTAGAATTGCATAGACAAGTCATTGCTTGATTTAGGAGCGGTCATGAACCTCATCACGTATTGGTATACAAGCGATTAGGTTCAGGTGAACCAAACCTACCAACATCACACTTTCATTGGCCAGATAGATCGGTGAAAATCCTAAGGGATGATTGAGGATGTCTTAGTGAGAAATAGACAAATTCTGCTATCCGAGTGGTACCTGTGGTGCTTGACACTGAGTCAATTGCAAGTGAACACAATCATGTACCAATCATCTTAGGAAGACCATTGGCCCGCGACAAATGCGATCATAAATTGCGGAATGAGTCATGCAACTGGCCACCTTTGGTAACATGACTTTGGAGTTAAACATCTTTCATTTTGAACAAAGCATGGGATTTCGACGGGAAAATCCGATAACTAGTGAAGTTGTTTCAAATGGTCGAGTGTGCGGCAAAGTGTCCGAGGAATTGCAGGGAGAGATCAGTCAACAGGATGAAGAAGGTGTAGTCTTGCCATCAACACCAACTGCAAGCCAACTGCTCAATTCAGAAGCCATCAGTGAGGAGCAGATCAACATTTGGCCACCTAACAAAATGGAATCAGCCCAGGCTACTGCATGGGTTGAGGTGATCATTCTCCTCGACCCCCCTTGAGTAATTTTGAGATTGAACTTGTTCGGTGTTTTCAAAGCAGTGCGGTTCCGCAAATCTTTACTTTACGTCTTAAGTTGAGTTAATTTTGATAGTTCCCGATTATTTTGAAATTTTTTAACAGCATTTTTCATTTCTAGTAATTTAGTTTGTATAGTATAATATTGTGTTTTAAATTTTAATTACGATTTTATATAGTAAATTTTATAATAATAATTCTTATTTTATATATTATTAATTAATTTAAATTTTAAATGCGAGATGGTGTACTCGAGTTTAGGCAAGTCGCTAAAAATAAGCGAAAAATTAGCGAGGGAAGACTTCATTTTCATGATCCTATATAAACACAGGGAGGGTTGTCAGTACCACTTCATTCTTTCCCCAGTGAAGCCACGAGTCCCAGCGTCTCTACATAGTCGACCAGTCATTTCTTATGCATTGTTCTGCGGAGCTTTCCGATCGAGTCATTGCCAGTCAACGTCAGCTGCTGGGTTGTGCCACCTGCGACTGAGCGTGACCCCGGGCCCGATACTGTAGAAGCCACATTGGCTGCTGCGCACGTGCATTTGCGCTCGAATCTTGCACCTCTGTCCCCGAGGCCACTGAGGCGGAAAGCCTCCTGTGTATGCGAGCCACGCCCGTTCATTGCGGCTGAGCCACCTGTCAGGCCCGGTGAGCCTCCTTTGATCTGGGACCAGTAGGTACCCTCGGTTCAGCTTTTGGTGCCACATAGCATGCGGTCTTTTCTGAGCCCTTGTTGCGATTCGGGGCCCGGAATTTCGATTGCGGCCCGGTGAGCCTGGTTGGTTGTTGCCAGTGATTCGGTATCCTCTGAGTGAGCCTCGATTCGAATACGGTCATCAATTTGCATTTTTCGATGAGTCGAACCCTCTTCCGGTATTTTGGTTACATTTCGGTATGGTTCGTACTAAGGTGGGTCCACGATGACGTGGTGAGATTAGGTTCACGAGAGGAGGCCCGACTCGGTCCGGCCTTCAGATACCATCCGTCCGTAGGTACACGAGGAGCCTCGAGGATTCCGACTCTCCGGATACGGATGGGACCAGTGCCCATCACCCAGCCACCTCGGCGGAGAAGTTCGGAGCCCGGGCCCTCTGACGGGCACGCACGCCAGGCCCGAGTGATCGTCATCCTCTTAGTCGCGTAGTCTGAGTCACATGGCTGCGGGCTGACTTCATCACCTCGGTGTCGCTGCCTCGAGTTAGGCGGCCATTGTTCTTAAAGGGAACCCGTTAGGGAATGTGCGACTCCATCGTAGGCCGTTCCGTCGGGGTCGGTACTACGGCCGTCCCTTGCGATTTGATCACAGATCTGCAGGAGTCCATTGAGATTAATCCGGGGATTGTCGCTGTTGCCTTTCATGACCAGAAGCGTGTGTGCCACCCGCAGTAGTGATGCGGTTTTTCGATCTATGACATCTCGGGCGGCTAGTCGCGTGAGCCGATTCGGTATTGATGATCGCCGCGGGTGCCGAGGCGGCGATATTCGGCTCTTGGCTGCGTATCTGCGCCGACGATCGCGAGGAGGATTCACGAGGAGATTGGGCCCATACGCCTCATCGAATGGATTCCGAGCCGGCGGAACACCAGCTGGCGGACCCGTTATTTTCTGAGGCGGCTCGCCTCGCTATCTTTGTGATACGACCGACTGTTCGGGGCGAGCTTATTCCGTTCGCGACATTACGTGCGGCGGAGAACCATATTGGAGGCTCTTTCTGGGATCGGAGGATATTAGTTCGGTCCCTACGTGGTAATGACCTCTTGCTTCATTTGAGGAGAAGGTCCATCGGAGGACGCAGTACGGCGAGCATTCGGCCTGCGATCTTGGGACCTCTTGTATCGGGTTCTCGAGCATATGGGTTTCAGGCCCAGGGATAGAGATGAGGATTAGATGCCCTCTAGTCATGTCGGTCGGGCGGGTGATGACTATGCGTGTCTTTCCTCGACCACGGGACCCGGGAGGAGGTCTTGGATCGGGGCGGGACCACCATACGGATGATATACGTCACTGAGCGAGATACGAGTCGACTCCGCGGATGTCACCTCCATCTCTCCTCCACATACCACATCATGCCAGATACCCAAACCCTTCCTATTGACCCACATCATTCGCGGAGTACATTCATTTACCCATTTCGAGGGGAGATATTGGTGTGATGGATCTTATCATTCCCTAGCCGGCTACGCGAGCGACCCGGGATCGAAGGTGGCCGGTGCCATTCTATGCGGCCTGATTATGACCCACGCCAGGCCTTCCTCGTGTCCCCGATCGGAGAAGAGGAGGCCCATACGGGGGCGCGGCCTATTTGGACAATTCTCGCGGCGACGGCGACGACCGGACCCACCGCGCCTGACGGTGGGTGGTTGGGTTTCTTTATGATTTTATGCGAATTTTGACTTTATCAGCGCTGCGAGTTTTGATTAGGATTTATGTATTAGCCATAGTAGGCAGTGATATTTTTGTGTTTAGCTTTGTATGCATGTACTAGCCGCATTAAATTTATATCCAAAAAGCTTCGACCGGTTTTATATATATACACTTTTGCATATACTTTTTTTGTGCCTGCCTTAAGTAATGGTTTTCTTTTCAATTGAACAATTGAGTCTTCCAGCTGGACAATTGAATTGCTTCAAGCCCAGACACAATTGAATTGCTTCCATTGGACTATTGAATGCTTGAAATTAGACAGTGGATTGCTTTATATGTTGAGAGAGGTGAATCAACATTTGTCACCTTTATGTTAGAATAAATCCCATTACTTGATTTAGTTTTTTGGTCGATTAAGGAATTCTGCATGCTCAACTTGAAAATTTCTCCCTTATGTTGATTCACACCTTTGCCTTCGGATTATTTCAATAGAGGCGTAGTTTGCATACCTCCTTTCGCTTTGCAAGCGGGCCTTGAGCATGTTGCCCTAGGATAGGTTTGTGTTACCCACAGGTTGAAGACCAATGTAGTCTTAAAAGAGGAAAAGAAAAAGAAAAGAAAAAAGAAAAGAAAAGAAGAAAAAAAGAAAAAAAAAAATAAAATCGTGAAGTTTTGCCTCGGCTTAGAAACACGATGCGAAGTGTATGGCAGCTTTTGAAACCCGATGCCACAAGCCTTAAGTGGTTGAGTCATCGTTTTGTGTTAGTTATGGGTGGATAGGTAGAGTCTAACGGGTGACAGGTGTGATTTTGAAGTCATTGAGTCGAGGTGAAGCCTTTAGAGTTAGTGGTCATTGATCCTTTTGGCTTGATGCCTAAGCAGCAATTGGTTGGGAGTCATCGGTGGACCGTTACCGCAGGACGGTGAACTTCGAATTTTAAGCATTACTCCTACATTTATAATTGAAAAAGAAAGAAGAGATAACTAGCCCTATCTAGGTTGTGACTTAAGGCCATGTTAGTCTTTAGGTTGGGGAGAGAACAAATTTTGCATTTTATTGACTTAATGCGGTAACATAAAGAACAAGTGAGACTTAGGTGGAAATTCAAGTTGAGAGTAATGGATCCAATATTGACCTAAAATTGCTCTAGTATGGCCCGGTTATTTCATATCGATGTTCAAACTTGATTTCAATTTTCATTATTAAACGATGTTTATATGTACATATATACCCTTTTGAATCCATATGCTTTGAAATGCCACATGCATCTCCTTTTAGTTTTGCATTGCTAAGGGACTATAGCGTTAGGTTGGGGGTGTGATTAGTGCCCAAAGTGCTATTTTAGATACATGAGATAGGTTTTGGTACTTTGCACTAATCATGTCATTCTACCAGATTGAAGTGTTGAGTCACTTCTTAGTAACATATGCCATTTAAGTATTTTTGGTTGTTTTTAGCAGTTTTTAGCGCACTTTTGGGAGTTCAACCTCGAGACAAATGGTGAATCTGTGAAAGATTGATCCCAAGTTTCAGCCATCGATTATACGAGAATCAATGAGAAAATGAAGGCAAGAGTGAAGAAAATTGATGCGGGTTGAAAACGAGGAGAAATGCGGTGGAGGGTCCAATAAGCACAGAATTTTCGCTAGAGTGCGAAAATTTTCGCTAGGATGAATTTCGCAACCTTAAAGCGAAAATTTCGCAACCTTAGCGAAATCTCTCCCAATTTAGCTAGACGAAATCGATTTAAGCTGAAACCTTTGTTCTTAAGAAAATTCATGATTCGCTATGGGTTTTGCATGACAAGTGGCTTGGCTAATCGTAAATTGCTGGGAACTTTCATGAAGTGCCTATTTTCATTCGCTGGTGATTGTATTCAGTGGTGCTAGATCTAGCCGAAATTCCTTTGCCTCGTCATGTTTTTGTATTTAATGCTAGGCTCAATTTGGTGTATTACTCTCTTGTCTATGTAGCCAAATTTGTAGGTTTTTTGGTATTTTCATGTATTGAGGTGGCCTATATAAACCCCTCTCTTTTTGTAAAAGATAGAGAAATTGGGGGAGCAACAATTTTGGGGGAGAGAAGAATTTGTAAGTTTTCATTTTTGTAAATAAAGTCTCATATTTTATTTAGGGTTTTTTTTTCCTCTCTTCTCTCTCCTCTTTCCCTTATTTTCTAGAACTTGAGCACCCCTCTTGAGGATGACAACTCAAGAGATGCTTGGCTAAGCCTCCTTTCTTTGAAGAGGAAGGAAGCTAGCTTGGTGGTGGGGCATATGCATGTTGTCCTCTTGTATTAAAAGCCACAGGTGTTGTATTTATGGCCCTTATCTTCTCAAAATATGGTTGAATATATTGGATGTCTGATGAATTTGGCCAATACTCTCCATGCTTTAGGATCTGATGCATACTTGTGCTAGATGCAAGTGGTTCGATAGATGGTCTTTACGAGCCTACGGGAAATGATATTTAAATGTTAGGGTTTCAGAAACGTAAAGGGGCCATAGATGCATGCTGTGTTGACTCGAATAGGAGTTGTTGTTAGGGTGAGGTTTGCTAGTTAAACATAGATCGGTTATACCGGGGATATAAGGTTGCTTGTCACTACTTGAGAGATAAAACCGATGACACTTGTTTGCCTTAACACAAGTTAGTGACCTAAATCTTCAAAGTTAACTTTCTCACACACTTCACTTTCAGTTTTTACGATTTCTCGGCTTTGAGCTACTTCTTGTTTTGAAACCGTCGAAAAGTCAAATAGAGCCTTGCAGCCGTGCACTTATGCAAATCATTTTTAGGATGAAAACCCATCCCGTGTTCGACCCTGAACCACTATGCGTAGTAAGCATTTCCACAATGAGTAGTAGGAACTTAGGTGTATATAAATTTTGTTGATTTTAGCTCAGCCTACTGTGGCACGAATCAAGGGGTGTCAACACCCTCACGATGTGATGAGTGCTTAAAACACTCAGATTATACTCGCGTCAGTCTTGCATTTTCATGTTGATTTGACATTATTTATATAATTTTAGTGTTAGATTCCTTATTTAGTTTTTGTTTTGGAATGTCTGAGACATGATGGCGAAAGAACAACTTACGGAAGCCATTTGGAGGAAATGAGGAGCATGCGAGAATCACGCCACGTGATGATCTCCGATCATGACGTCTACTACAATCACGACGTGGGAGATTACGACAAATGCGAGGAAGTCTTGAGTCACCCACGTCGGCGTCACCAAGTGACGTCCCTCTATCATGACGTCAGCTCAAAAATCTGCATCTCATCATTAAATGCGAGGGGGCTCGGGATTTTAGGGGATTGAAGAACTTGCGGCCAGAGATACGGAATTGGAGAACCTGCAACACAGACTTCAAGGATCTCCTTGGACTTTTGTATTGGTTTGTTCATTATTGTTTTGATTATTTTTTGGATCACATGAGGATGTTCTTCACATTACATATTTTGTTTCTTTCTTTCATGATGTTCTAAACTCATTTCTAGGGTTACATGAACCACATCGCAGACAATGGATTAAATTTAACCTTTCATGTTAATCAATTATTTGTTAATTTATCACATACGCTTTATACACGCATGTTAATTATATGATAATATACGTAATATTAACATACTTACAACGAATCAGGTCGAGATGAGGGTATTCGGGGACTGGAGTAAATTAGCCTTTGGCGGTCAGTTAATAGAGATATTAGAACGAAGGTGGTTTTGGGTTGAACATTAAGCATTTCGAGATATCGGTCGAGATAGAGAGATATACTCGATTCTATTCGCGAAATAGGCGAATATACCTCGAGAGGATATCTCGTGAGGCAAGATCACCTACGCCCGTTGATATGTTATAAACAATCGAATAACAGCATCTTTAGGAGAATAATCCATCGAGAGCGTGACGGGGAGATTTAACCCTAGGCTCCCATTATCAATTCACCAAAACCCGATAGCTTAGTTACGGTTCGTACTTAAATTCTCTCTTAGAATCATTTATTCGAATGTGTCACAAAAGCGAGTCTGCAGTAGTCGATTCATCTTTCCACGTGGATCGATCTTTTCGTACACTAGTGCGCTATATTACTTGGTGTGGCGTGCGCTATGTACGTAGGCGTACATTTTACACACAGCGTTTTTCGACTTGTCAAGTTTTGGGCGCCGTTCTTAAGTGAAAGGCTTAAATTGATATAAATTAGTAAACATAGATGAGTGATACGAGAATTTTCTTTACTTTTGTTTATTTATTCTGTAATCTTGGTAATTGGGTTTTGTTGGATTGGTGTGTTATTGCGGTCTGGTTTAGTGAGTACGTCACGGTAATGAAACCCGAGATTAATCAACACTTGTGTGATCTAGGAGCGAGAAAGACACGCGCAGTTGCGTCGAGAACGGAGAGCGAGCAATTAGAACTCGATAGTCATGGAAAACCGAAGAGCAGATTTTGTGGTGAGCAGGCTGAACCACGAGACGGAAGCCCAGAAATCAAAGCGCTGAGCCATTCATGCAGTAGGACGATCCGTACATGCTATTAGATGAGTTCGTTCTGACGGTTGGCGTGTCAGACGACCGCCCGATTGACAAACAATTTTGGTGAAGTCGATCCGCAGTCACGATGCTTGAACATATTGTTCCATGGGTTACCCACAGCGAGAACCCGAACATGCATTTGACGAACTTCCTCGAAGTTTGCGATACCATTAAATACAACGGAGTCACTGAAGAAGCCCTAAGATTGAGATTATTTCCACTCTCACTCGGGGATAGAGCCAAACATTGGCTAACGTTGACCACCGATTCTGTACTCGTGGGCGATTGATCTGAAGTTTTACGACCCGAGTTCTTTCCACCTTCGAAGATTGCACGGCGGTGCGAGAGATCAATGCGTTCGGTCAATTAGAGGGGAGAACACGGCGAAGCATGGGGCGGGTTCCATGAATTATTGCGGAAGTGTCCTCACCACTTAGACTAACGGATGGATGCGAGTCCACCTTCTGATGGTCTGAAATGCAGCCAGAAGACAATGATAGATGCCTCGGTGGAGGATCATTGATGAAGAAAACCACGGACCCGGGTATGAGATGTTGAAGATCTTTTGCAACCAGCACTAATCAGTGGCTGAGAGAAATTCACCGATAAACACGGTGGGTGGCACGAACTGATGAAGTCCTCAGCAATCACAGTAAATCATGTGGCTGCATTGACTAAACGACTAAATAGGCGGCCCGAGGAACGGCACATGCTATCTACAGGACCACTCCATGGGAGTTGTGTGGTCCGTGGAGGACAGCATAGTAGTGTGACTGTGTCAGGTCAAGGAACTCTGATTAAGACAAGCTCGATGCGTATCGAGGTTTAATCGGAATCAATCACGACGGCGGGGTAGGTATGGGAGGTAGCTACCCGAGGAGTCGGAGATCGGGACGGGATGGGCGTGGCTGTCAGACAAAATAATCAAAACAATAATGAACAAGCCAATACGAAAGTCCAGGAGATCCTTGAAGTACGTATTTGCGGAGTTCTCCCGATTCGGTATCTGCAGCCGCACGTTCTTCAAATCACACAAAATCCAGAGCCCCTCGCGTTTTAATGATGAGATCTGAATTTTGAAATTTGGCGTCGCGGCGTAGTGGCGTCAGCGACGTGGTGGCGTCGCGACGTGGTATTTGGTTGACCCCACGCATTTGTTATTTGCATTCGTGACTTGGTGATCGCGGCGTGGGAAGCGTCGCGACGTGGCCGATGAACTTCCTTGCATGCTCCTCATTCTCCAAAATGGCTTCGGAAGTTGTTGTTTTCGCCTCGTCATGCGTATTCCAAAGCAAAAAACTAAATAAGGAATCTAACACTAAAATTATATAAATAATGCCAAATCAACATGAAAATGCAAGACTGACGCGAGTATAATCTGAGTGTTTTAAGCACTCATCAATGACCCTTTGGTGATAAGGGCAGTTGTGGCTAACAAAACAATCCATTGGGTCATATCGTGATGGGAGCTCGATTCGACATCATCTCGCTGCCGACACGACAAGATGGGCATTGGAAGGAGAAGAATTGGAACTGGTAGACACCCACTGCGAGGATTCTGCGGGGAAAAAAGTCTTTACCTTTAAATTCGATACGATTAGTGCTCACTTTGGGAGACCCAGTGCCGACGGCAACTGACGGTAAGATTTCTCGTAGTAGATGCCCCTTAGCTTATAGTGTTGTGGGCGGACCTCTCTCAACTCCATAAAGGCCATCCCTTCCGCTTATCACATGGTGATCAAGTTTCCTACCACAAACGGAGTAGGAATGGTTCGAGGAGACTAGCGCGTGGCCATGGAGTGTTATTGATGAGTGCCTAAAACACTCATGCCATACCCGCGTCTGTCTTGTGGTTTTGGCTTTATTTTACAGTTAAATATGCATTTTATACCCCGATATCTGATTCTTGTATTTTGTGTGAATAGCAGGTAGAACGGGCAGTTTTTGAAACCATTTTGGTGTAGAGAGAAGAAAAGCATAAAGTTGGCAGGAACGTCGCGACGTCCTAATGTCGCGACGTCGGGTCAACGAGAATGGAAGTCAACAAGCGGAAAACGTCGCGACGTCAGCGCGAATTCTGCCTCACCATCATTAAAGCCGAGGACCCCGAGCGAAGGGCATTGAAGAACATGCGAGCGAGGGCGAGCGAGTAGTAGCAGACTGGTCAGTGGAGAAGAGACTTACTTTTGTATTTTCTTCTTTTCTGATAAAATTGTTGATGTTTTATAGATCGAATATTTGTGTAATTACATCGAGTATGTTCTAGATTCATATTTAGGGTTTTGTTGAACCCTGTCACGATTGCATGGATTAAAGATTTGGATTTTATATTATTCAGTTATTTATGACTTGTTTGTATCTACTCTATATCGTGGTTGCCATTTGATGTCGACGACATTGGCATGATTTCTTGGGTATCTGAGATTGAGAGATGAGGACGCCCAGGGATCTGAATAAAGTGACCCTTGGTCAATTCGGTACATAGAGATATCCGATTCGAGTGGCGATTAAAGGTTAAAACATTTAAAGCGTTTGAACGTGGGTTGGGGTAGGGAATACCTCGACCTGCTAGCGAGATAGGCGGATACACCTCGAGAGAGGGTATTTCGTAGGCACGATCACCCCGTCATCAATAAGTCACGGATATACTGAATAGTAATTCTTCTAGGTAGTAATCCATCGAGGGAGGGAACATGTATAGTCTCCGCAAACACGATGAAATTACTAAGATAAATTAGATTAGTTTAATCTCACACATTAGTTAATTTGTCACTCAAAGTTTACATCGGAAAATAATATTCAAAGCTAAACTCGATGTCAATACTTTTCCCGGAGTGGATAGATATCCGTACTTAGGTACACTGTATTACTTCATACAACGCGTGCACTTGCGCACATAGACATATACATTTTACATCAAGCTTTCGGCTATCAAGTTTTGAAGCGTGGATTCTTAGTGATTTAGTGTTGATATTGACAACAAGGCAATTAGATATTACTCTGGAATTTTTGTTTTTATTTTTGTTACAAGTGCTAGTAATTTGGTCTTTTTGTTTCGTGTGTGATTGCAATCTAGGTTACAGTGAGTGCATGCGAAGACGGGGTCGGAGTTGACTACATCGGATTCGATCTACTTGTGGGAAAGAACCTTACCGATTCACCTTGGGGCGGGAACAACCTGAGACGAATCTAGCAATCATGTAGAACAGATAGAAGAGCACGATCTTGGCCATGAGCAAAATGAGCCCTGCAAAGGGACATGAGGGAATAACGGTAGAATCATGCACCTAGGCTGGTTTATACGACGGATGAATCCATTCATGTTGCTAAAGAGTTTGCTTTGCACCTGCAGTTGTTTTAGACGGCTGTCAGAGACCATATCTTCGGTGAGCAACTTGAGTTAAGTCGGTAACCTTACATATGCTTGAACATCACATTCCTGATTGCCTAATGAGAATCCAAATATGCATTTGACGACTTCCTCGAAGTCGCGACACGATCAAGTACAATGGGGTCGCGAAGGGCACTCGGGTTGAGATTGTTCCCTCTCACTGGGTGATAGAGTGACATTGGTTGTGAAGTCGACCACAGTTCCATTACTTCCATGGAGCGACTTGAGTCACGAGGAAGTTCACGACCAAGTTCTTCACTTTCTGAAAAATTGCACAATTGGTTGCAGAGATAAATACTTTTGGACAACTAGAGGAGAGAACACAGCGGCGTGGGATGAATTTCTGGCTGGTGAGGAAGTGCCCGCATCATAGTGACCGGATGGATGCGAGTCCATACTTTCTATATAATGGTATGAGGAATGCGACCAAAACAGTGATTGATGCCTCGCGGGGAGAAGTGGTAATGAAGAAGACTATGGACCAAGCATATGAAATATTGGAAGATGCTGGTACTAATACAAATCAGTGGCCTAGACATAAGATTACACCAGTAAAGGCCATAAGCGGCACAAATAACAAGGTTCTCAGTAAATAATTACTCATTGTACCTGTTGACCTATGATTCAGGCTCAAGCTGACAGGTGCAGTGAATGCCATACGGACCGACCGCGGGTTGTGTAGATTACATGGAGGACAACGGCTGAATGTCGGTTGGGACCGACAAGCGGTAGAAGTAGGCCCGGTATGTGTCGAGGTTTGTGAGTCGACCACGGCCAGCGGGGTCGTGTAGGGCGAAGCGGCTTCTCCAGGCTGAGTGAGACGAGGGTGGCGTAAATGCAGAATAGTCGAGGCGTCAGGTTGGATCTGGAGGAACAACGAACAACATGCCACCATCCCAGTCGCGAACCACCTCAGATAAAAGGTGGACTTGGGGAACAAGCCCTTGCGCAAATGCTCACCTCGCCTTTATATGAATGAGACAGGCAAATATGCAGCATACGAAGCACGATTGGAACAATCAGCGGCCACGGTTGAGAAATTTAGAGGTGCGAGATGGGCCCGAATAAGCGATCTATTGACGAAGAGCCCAGCGGGTTCGCACCAAGTGGCACAGTGAACCCAGAAATGAGAGGGAATGAACGTAAAGAAAAGCGATCCCACGTTGAGAAGCGGTGAGAATTGGCGATGCGAGGAAACCCCGATGGCAGAGGAAGTGGCTGAGGAAGTCATCCGGACCCGATCGGAATGATAATACGGAGGGAGCGTTGATTCGTGCCACGGTAGGGTCATCCGGAATCAACAAAATTTGTTTCTTATCATTCACTCTGCTGCTAGTAGTCGAGCTCTTTGCCGGCGCATGGTGATCCTAAGGTGAGACACGGGGATGGGTTTCATCCTGAATGACTTGCATCAGTGTTGAAAATGGTGAGGCTTTAATTTGGTTTTAGTTTGTTTCAAAAAAAGCGAGTGATGGTTGAAAAGCTGATTAACTAAAGGCGAAGTGGAGTGTGAAAGGTAACTTTGAAGATTTAGGTCACTAACTTGATAGCGTAGAGCGAACAAAGTGTCCTCGGACATCCTCGCATTATGACTGACAGCTTTGTAGTCGAGCCATAGCAGGATCTTTGTTTTAACTAGCCAAACCCCAGCCTGATCCTCCTATTTGGGTAAAGCCCTGAATTAACATGCATCTCTGACCCTTAGTTAAAACCTAACATTGACATCATTTCGATTATTTCGTAAAGACCATCTAAAAAACCACGTGCATCCTAACCAATGAAGCGCCTGTTTATATACCTAAAGCATAGTAAGTATTGGCCAAATTAATGACATTAAGAAGTATTCAACCTAGTTTGAAGATGGGAGCCATAAATATAGTACTGTGGCATTTAACACATGAGGACAACTGCATGGCATACAGTGAAGCTAGCTACCTTCCTCTTTAAAGCTAAGAGGCTTGCTTGGCTTATCTCTTGAGTTGTCATCCTCCAAAGAGGGGTTGTTTAGTAGCAAGCAGGAAAGAAGGAGAGAAAAGAAAGAAAAGAAAACCCAGAAACTCCATTTCACGGAAGATATACACATAAAATGAAAAATTGTGCCAGGTGCTTCCCCCAATTTCTTGCAGGGTTACAAAAACTATGAAAAGTTTTATATATGGCCACTGATATGAAATTACAATAAACCTAACATTTTGGCTAAAAATAAGAATGAGGAGTAATACCAAAAGCGAGAGTCGGTTTACATTAATTACAAAGGATGACAAGGTGAGACAATTTCGCTATGCACCATGATTCGCTATGTAAGTGAAAGGGTGGCTAGATAGCGAAAATTCCACTTGGAAAGTAAGCGAAATTGCGAAGATAATATCGGAGAGATTTGAAACATCTGCTAACAATTCGCTGGCTTAAGCGAAATACCCCCAGAGATAAGCGAAGTGTGTAATTTCGCTAGGAGCAGCGTCGAGAATAATGAAAATTTTAAGCCTAATGAAATTTCTTGATTTCGGCTAGGATTCAAAGTACAAATATGATTGCGAAGTACAGCAATCGACAAAATTTTCGCAATCTTAGCTGAAATTCCACGGGTTGCTGCATTCTTCCCTTTGTGCACCTTTGCATCGCCTATCATTTCTTCTCGCTATGCCTTCATTCCTTCATTGATTTTGAGATGTTTGAAGGTGATAAATGAAGTTCGATCTTCATGGTTGACGCGGATCACCGATATTGAACTCTAGTATGCAAAACACACTTTTAAACAACCAAAAAATATCCACTCCTAAATAGCATAAGTGATAATAAGAAGACTGAACACTTCGGTGGCATTATTGACATGATTATTAACATAAAGCACTCAAACCTATATAAAATAGGGCTCGAAATAGCACTTTTTTGAACTCATCACCCCATTGAGAAAGCGTTTATGATCCCTTAGCAATGCATAAACGAAAAAGGAGATACATGCAGTGATTTTCAAAAAGATGTATGATTCAAAAAGGGATATGCACAAATAAACATTACCTTTAAACTGAAAAATTGACACCAAGTTTGGAAACCGACATAAAAGAACCAAAACCATATAAAAGAACTTAATTTTTAGGTGACATTGGTTTCCCACAGATTTCTCCAACTTGAATTTCCACAAAGTCTAATGGTTCTCTATGTAACGGATCGAGGGCAAATAAATTTACATAATTGTCCCCCACACACGAGCTAGCACTTGGCATGGCCTTAAGTTGTTGAACAACCTAGATAGGGATTACACTCTCTTTTCTTTAATCGTATATTGTGAGGTCTGGAAATGCTTAAAATGCGGTGCACGAAGTCGATATAGCGGGGGTCCACACAGTGTGACTCTGACCAGGTAAGGTTTAGGGCATCGAGCCATGAGATCGACCCTGAAACTCTCACGAGGCTTCACCGGACTCAGAATGACGAAAATTAAAAGCACACCACAAATCGTTTCACGCCTATCCACCAGCCATGGCGAACACTAGTCGATGACTCCCCAACCAATTAGGCTTAGGGGCATCGGGCCCAAAACTTTCGCCACTTCCCTCGGGCCATTTTCGGGCTCCACAAAGCGTCTGACCTTTATTTTTCTTTTCTTCTTTTTCTTTTTTCTTTTCTTTTTGCTTTTTCTTTCTTTTCCTTTTTTGAAGACTACACATTGGTCTTCAAATGTAGTGCTCCCACCAAACCTATCATGCGTTGCCAACATACTCGACCAGCTGCAAAGTGAAAGGAGGTATACAATTTCACAGCCTATTGAAACAATCTGGTGTGCAGTGTGTGAATTAGCTTAATGGAGAAATGTTCAAATTGAGCATGCTGGAACTTAACTGACCAAAAATTATTTCAAACATGGCATTTGTTCTAACATAAAGATGACAAACAGTTTCGTGCAATTAAAGCTGATTCAATTACCCCAGGTCATAAGTCGGTGTCGATTGGAAAGCGATTCAATTGTCGATTGAAAGTAGCTAATTACATAAGGTGGTGGTACAAAAGTATATGCAAGAAATTATTATGTGCCTCCTCTACAGACCCAGCTTTGTAGTATAGCCAAAATGGCTCATTACTTCACTACTAAGCTCGCATCTCTGAAAATATCACCTACTCTTCATGTAGCTGTACATAAGAATCCTGAAATCAAAGTCTGGTAGGCGGGTTGATAAAAATTTGGTAACTATACAAAATCATAAAAGAGAAACCTAACCCTCCACTGGCACGTGGTGAGTGGGCTGATCTCTGTTCTTCTTCAGCTGTGTGACTGTCAGATGCGAGGATCATGGCTGTTTGTAGGCTCCTCCCTCGTCTAGGAACAGGGAAGACCCGGGGTGAGTCATAATTTGCTTTGCTAGCGTGGGTGTCTTGAGTCAACCTCGATCTGGGGCTACTCGTGGACCTTTGAGCATATAGCATCCATCACTGCTATCTCTGGTGGCGTGAACATACTTTCGGAGTGAATGGTGTCTTCAAGTAGATGGGCCAAATTATGTCTAGCTGCCGGCCGCGTCCTTAGTATCTGAGAGAAATGGAAGAGACCCTGCTGAGCTGGGCCTCTCCTTTCTCGGGCTGGGGCTGTGTCACGATTACCCGATACCGAACCGTTTAAGTGACCTTCAATGGTGACCCGGTTCGAAGTGCAGGCGGCGGCTCGAGGCGCAAAACTGGGAGGCTGTGCGCATGAGTGCTTACGCTCCCGATCCCGGGGCTGTCGTGGGTAGCCACCGCTGTAGCAGGCCAAATCAGAGCTAGGAGCCAAGAACTTGAGGCCTGGGTTGGCCATAGTCTGCCCATGATGGCCCATTTCTCGACGGTAGCGTGAGCAGGCATTTCTGACTATGGCAGTGTGACCAGAACTTGAAGCTACTGGCTGGGTGACTCTTAGTGAGGGAGGAGGAGATATTCTGGGCAGAAAAAAACTAACTCTCTCTCACATAGCACCAAAAGGGAATTAATGAAGTCTTCCTCCAAACTTTTGCTATGATGGCAGAATTTAGGGACAACTTTGCTTCACCACTGAATCAGATTTGAGTGGTTCTGTAATAATATACTAATAACTCCTCTTCTAATAAAAAACACTATATAATACTATAATTAAATTTATACAAAACCTAATTGTAAATTTGCAAGCTACCTAATAATGGAAAGCTAGGTGAAACTTTTGTACAAATATTTTTATTCACCAAAGCTAGGCTAGTAAAAGTAAGGAGTGTTGACCTTTGGTCGGTTTAGAGACTGCAAGACCGGTTCAATTCAAGAACTACTCAAGGAGGGTCGGAGGGCTGATCATATAGCCTATCAGTAGCTTCAGATTTGACTCATTGATCTTGAAGATTGTCCCAGTGTTGATTTACGATTCCTCAACGGTGGTTTGGTTAATTCGATTACCATGCGGTGAATTAATAGATGGCGAATTCATCATTTCCTTCACCTTGGTGACCTCATTCATGCAGTCTGCCGGACACTAAACTCTGCATGCGACCATATCAATACTATTCAAATTTGATTTTCATTTACTGGCAATTTTATTGTTTGTTGTTTTAATGAATATGTTTAACTCAGAGATATTATTGCCAAGAGTGATTTAGCGCTCCATTAACATTGTTGATTATTGTTTGTGTGAAATTGTCTTCCTAAGATGATTGGCATATGAGTTGGGTTCATTTGCAATTGTAACAGTCTTCGAAGCACTACAAAATCCAACTTTGGGTAGTAAGTGCATCTCACCACCTAAATATCACCATTTCTCCCTTTGGGATTTCTTGATCTATCGACCTTGATAATCTGTGTGAGTGTTGGTAAGGTTTAAGTTCACTTGAAACCTATTTGCTTTAATACAAATCAGGTGGTTCTGCTGACTCAAATCAAGCAAAGACTTGTCTGCGGGTTCCACCTTTGTCATGAAATTATGGAGATCTTTGGATCCCTTATGTTTATTTGGATTCTTACTTTGGATTATAGTATTGACTTGTTCGATGAAACCCTTTCTATAATGCTTAATCCCTTCTTGATTGGTACAAAGATCTTTCAAAAATTTTGCATAAGCGGGGACTTAATTTGATTATGTCCAAAAGTATGTTGACGCTACATCTTAGGACTTCTACAAGATACTGCTTGCTGAGATGCTTTCTTCACACCTCTAAGTGCTTGTGGAAATGGAGGTGCATGCGGTGCCATTGAATCCTCTCAGGAAAATATGATTGGCTCGAATTTGCTCTAGTTCACGGTTTCTTCCAACGGAGTTTTAGGCGTAGAGTGATCAACCTGCTTCCTCCTTGAGAGTGATTATAGCCTTCACCTGTCAGGCTCACTGAATTATTGGATGATCCTACCTCATGGATTCCTTTGGTTTAGCCTTTGTTTGGAAGGGAACCTTCCTCTTAACTGTACCTCCGGCAGCATTGATCTTGGTAGATTCGATATTGTAGATTATCAGATTTTTTCTGGATTGGAGTTTATATACAGCCTATCTATTCTCTTGTTCGTGTACTTTCTCTGATGTCAATCCTTTGTGCGAGTTACATTAATTCCTTTTGCTCTTTACCACAGAGTTGCCCTGCCACCTTACTCAAATTTAAAATGAAGCATTCCACGGGATGAGGATAATTAGTGGTTGTGGATGAAATTAGAACAATTTGTGGTTTTGCTTTGGTACCGGCGGGAGTGGGCTGGGAAGATTGGGGTGATTCTCGATTGGAATTGTAGATTATTTCCATATGGGGCATTGGGTTGTGGTGGCTTGTATTGTCCTACAATTATTTGCACATTCGACATCAAATCTTATTGAAGGGGCCATAGAACAGTTCCTCTTTGGATGTACGGGGGGATTGGAAATTGGTACGAGGATTGGCTTAATGCGAGATTTTGATCCACTTGCACACTTCTGGAGCCTTTATTAAGCTCCTCCACCTTCCTAGCTAAAGTTGAAATTCTAGCTTTCATTTCTATACTATGCGGTGTAAAATCCTCCCCAGGTTGGCTGAGACCTCATTGTTCCAATTTCCCAAGTTTAGCTCATCCAACCCTTAGAAGTTTACGACCAATGGTTTAAAAATCCATGGCTAAGTGGGATCTTAATTGAGTCTCCTCCACACATGGTTTCAAGCACTCATGGCGGGAACCTTCTACCATAGAAATGGTTTACTGACATCCGTGTATCAAACCCGTGATGAGGGGCATGCCTTGCAGTGGTCTCATAATCCTCCAGTAGTGGTAAGAGTACCTGCCATGCGGCGCAAGGTATAAGTGGAACTCTTCCAGATTGTTGGTCTTATGAGCCTTTGAAGAACTGCCCCGAGAGTGCGCTGCGGCTCGACTCAATTTTCTGTGGTTCTAGGCCTCGAAGGTGGGTTTAGCAGAATCTGGCGTATCACCTTTTAGGTTTAGTGGAAATGCTTTGGCCAAGCAAATCCATGTCCATCCGCCTGCCTTCCTTAAGGTAGTGTACTTCCTCAAAATCCCTAATATGGGTGTATGGATCTCTTTTCCCTTACCATGATATATATATATGGGAAATGGGGAGTACCAATAGGGCCTCCTTTGCTACATCTTCGAAGTGCGAATCAGGGAGGAACCTTGCTTCTGGAGGTGAGATGTATTAGTCCTCGTAGGCCTATATGCGGAGTTGGATTAATTTGGGGCCCGCCTGGCGACTCTGTTGTTCTCTCCCGAGCGAAAGGATCCATGGTATACGTGTGCAACGACTTCCCACTGGCACTGGTCAATTTGTGTCGCGATTTCTGCCCGATCTACAGTGTCTCTATCCTTTGGTGCCAAGCACATTACACAATTTTGGAACAATAAGGCTGGCAAGCGGCAAAGGTGGATTGGCTAAAAATAGCGCGACTGAAGAGCTGGCGGATGGTTAACGTGAGTGATGAATACTTTAGATTCGACGGCACAGTGTCAAAAAAGGATTAAAAGGTCACCTTCACTTGTGATGTTGATCACCGTACGCCGACTTATCATTGGTTAGCTTGTCACGGCAGCGGCGCCATTTGATTCGTGCCACGGTAAATTGGCGGAATCAAATAAGAGGCCCACGTTTCCCTGCCATTTCCTCCCTCTTTGCGTGTCAATCTTCTTGACCTTGGTAGTCTAAGGTCGAGCCAGGATGGAGTTTCATCCTGTGAATGACTTTCATCAGTGTTGAAAATGGTGAGGCTTTTAATTTGGATACAGTTTGTTTCAAAAGTAGTCAGTAGTTTGGCGATTAACTGGCGAAAGTAGTCTTAAAAAATTAACACAAGTTTAGTGCTAACCTTGATAACATAGAGGCGAAGCAATTATCCTCGGGTTTATCCTCGCATTATGACAAGCGACCTATAGTCAGCCATACTTGGGATCTTTGTTTAACTAGCAAGCCTAACCTAGAATCCTCCTATTTGAGTCAACACGGGTAACATGCATGTTACTAGGTTTAAAACCTAACATTCAACGTCATTTGGGTGACTGTAAAGACCATCCCAAAAACCCACCCAGTGCATCTATGATAAAGCCATGGCTGTCTCATAAGCATGGTAAGTATTAGTGAATTAATGACATTAAATGATGATTCAGCCTAGTTTGAAGATGGGAGCCATAATCTCTACGATTACACCTGCCTGCATTTAACACATAGGGTTCAACCTCTGCATTTTTGACAGCTGCTTACCTTCTCTTCAAAGTGCAGGCTTTATCCAGCGTCTCTTGAGTTGTCAAATCCTCGAAGAGGTTGTTTGGTAGCCCTAGAAAATGAGGAAAGAGGAGAGAGAAGAGAGAAAAGCAAAACTCTAAGCGAAATTCACGGAAGATATTTTTATAAAATGAAAGAGTGTAAGATTACTTCCCCCAAATTCTTGCCTGGGGTTGCAGCTATGAGGGTTTATCTTGGGCCCACCGGTATGATACATTAAAGCCCTAACATTTGATAAAATAAGGACAAGGAATTAATACACCAAAATGAAGTCGGTTTACATTAATTACAAGGATAGCCAGTGAATGATTTCGCTATGAACCCTTAATTTCGCTGTGTAGCGAAAATTTAAGCTAGATAGCGAAAGAATTGCTGAGTAAGCCAGTACCGAATATGAATCGGAGGAATTCGCTATGCATTATGGTTTCGCTAGCTAAGCGAAATTTAGCTAACAACAAAATTTTGAGATAGTAAGAGATGTGTGATTTAATGGGAGCGTTGAATAGCGAATTTTAAGCCTGAAATTTCTGATTTGGCTAGGATTACCAGGCCCACACCAGCTATGGTCTAGGTACATAATCCAGCGAATTTTCGCAATCTTGCGAGAATCACAGGTTTGCTCATTTTCAACGCTACACTGCGCTTTTGCGTCCTCCCTACGCATCATTTTCTTCTCCACTATGCCTTCATTCCTTCATTGATTTTGAGATGTTTGAAGGGTGATAAAATGAGATTCGATCTTCTGGTTGAAACACAGAGATATAGATATTGAACTCTCAAGTATGCAAAAACACATAAAACATACCAAATATCCTCAATGGCATAAGTGGTACAGAAAGGCACAGTTACTTCAATTGGCATTATTGACATGATTAGTCTTAAAATCAAAAAACTATATAAAATAGGGCTCAAATAGCACTTTTGGGTACTTCGTCAAGCGACCCCTAGAAACGTTATCTGTGGAAGAAGCAAGCTGAAACGAAAGGATCGTCCTGACCCATGGCCCCAATTTAATCATTTAAAGAAATAAACTAAATAAAGTTTCACTAAGTTTATGGAGTATTCAGAAAATGCTTTTTATCAACATGGATTTCTTTGAATGCTGCGGAATAAATATGATTATGTCAAATTTATGAAGGACATCTTGTCTCGGAAAGAAAGAGTGGCGGATTTCGAGGGAAATGGTTAACTCGTGGGGAATGTAGTGCCGTCAACCAGGAGGAAGACATAGTAAGCTAAAGACCGGGTGGGTTTCACTGCATCCATACACCGTGGAAGTATTATCTTTGAGAGGCTTTGTGTGATTTGGCGTAATCGTAATCTCGTACCCCTATCCATATTTAGACGTTTAGGGTTAGGAGAAGCGCGCCCAACAACAATCACACTCTAGCTAGCAAACAGGTCCTTAAATCATCTAAGAATGGTGATAGAAGATGTCTTATTGAAGGTTGACAGTTATCTTTCCCAGCGATTTCATTGTATTAGATATGGGAAGAGAGATAAAGAAATACCCATAATCTTGGTGAGCCATTTCTTCACCAATAGCGAGCAAATGAATTAAGCGTTAGATGGGAGAGATGTCACAAAATTGAGAGTGCGGGAGGATGAAGTCAAGTTCAACGTGTTCGAAGGTATGAGACATCAATGGTGATACGTAAAAAGCTATAGTGAGGCGTAGAAGGCTACTTAGGTGTCTGCGAGTAATTCTCCTTGATCCTTTGGAGGCTAACTGGTCTGAGTGATTCGGAGAATGCGTGAAACGAAGAGTATAACAAAATGGGTGGATTCCTTGAACCAAATGAAGGAAATATTTTGAATCATGGGTGAAATGTAAAACACAGTCATACACATTTGAACTGACCACAAGATGGAGCAAAGCCATTATACGTTTGAGAGTATGCTTATCTTGGGCGACTCGCGCCACCGGTGATCATTTCGTCCTTGACGGAAATAGAGGAAGATAAGTTAAGGGTGAGATCCACTAAGAAAGTGGCTCGGATGGTCTTGCCGGTTAAAGGGATTCGCCCCTTCCCTATGTGCATTACATCGAGATTTTTGTTGGGGAGGAAGGAATGACCATAAGCCCTCATTGGAAGCATGGGGAGATTAGTCCAGTATGAAAAGTGGTCAAGTAAGGAGTCTTTAAAGTGGCTGAATCATGAGTTGTTTATCTATTCGCTGATGCCATGGGTAAGTCAGTCTGAGTAGTACCTAAAAAAGGGAGGAACAAGCGTCTTAAACGAGAATAACACATTCTGCCTTCTAGAGCAGTCAAAGTTGGAGAATTTGTATTGATTATTGTTGAATGAAACTAATGAAAGGATCATTCCATGTATTTTGGATGGTTGGATAATTAGGCGATTATGATATATTGCTTTTGGATGGATATTCTGACTGCGATCAGGATGCTATGGCATAGAGTGGAAGAACAACATTGCATGCCTGGTTTGTTAAGTGGACTTGGAGACATACGATCTGCAGGAGCATTTTCCGCTTTTGACAATAGTGACCATATTTGAATCTGGTTGAAGCGTCGATGTCTAGCGGATGATTTTCTGTCTTGAGTACTTCAGCTGATAATTAATCACGGAGGAATTTACAGTCGATTGTTGATTAAGATCTTGAGGGATTACCCGGTGTACTCAGTGGAATGCATTTTGATATGAGGGCATTAATACTTAGGCATGTTGTATGGGAATGAGGTAGAATGAGCAGTTGAAGCAATCGAAATTACCCTCCACCCTCGTCTTGTAAGAAAGGGATGAAGCTTTTTAGATCATGGGATTCTATAGACGCTTCATCAAGACTTTTCTCGGATTACCAAAGCAGTTATCTAATTCTTGATCCAAAGGACACACCATTTACAGGTTTGATACCCAGTGTATGCGCGCATTTGATCTTGAAAGATAAATTAGTATGAAAATCTGTTAGTAGCATCGAGGATTAGGCCTTCAAACACAGGAAATTTAATGTGTGTATGATAGCTATGCGATTAGATGATCTTAGAATGAAAAGAAAGAATATTAGGGGTGAATCTACTATGCTATTGAGACCTTGAATGATCTGGCTGAACTATGCCACCAACTAGAAAAAAGTATTGGCCATTGTCTTTACCTTTGACAATTTAGGCCTTATTTGTTGATTCAAGTACAGTGATTAATCCCTGATTGTTCTATTGGCTCTTGATGACTAAAGGACGTAAGCCGTACTAATTGGTGGGTTCTCTTGTTGTAAGAATTCCATTTGGAAATTCAAAGACAAGAAGGAATGGAGAATCTGGTGCGAGGATCATCATCACCGGTTAGAAGGCTGATGGCGAAGAGATCCAGTGGTGACGACTTTCGATGAGTAGCTCTTGGCTAGTGAAAGACGGTTCCATGGTTTCCTTCGTGAATTATTTGGTGGCCAGGTGATCCCTCGAATTTGGCTATCAACAGAAGAGGTTCTTCAGCGCCGCAAAGAAACACTACTATCGGGAGGGAACCTATTCTTTACGAGGCATTGTCTTGACAGTAGTCGAGAGATGTGTGCCCGAAGATGAAATAAGATAAATGTCTCTGAACCCACTTTGCCACACTTTACCATGTGGGGGACTTTTCGGTGGCCAGCGGATAGCAGCCAAAGTACTTCAATCAGGCTTCTACTGGCCTAGCTTATTCAAGGATGCTCATCAGTTCGTATCCACACGCGAATGAATACGCGGCGAATGGGAGCATTTACGAAAGGAATGAGCAGCCCGTACACGTAATTACGGAAGTAGAAATTGTTTGATTTATGGGGGATGGATTTCATGGGTCCATTTCCTCCTTCTTTTTTAATAACTTTGTACATCTTCTTGTATTAGTGATCTCTAAGTGGGTTGAGCATCATGCAAACCATACCGCGAATGATCTGGCCAGTGGCCCGGTTCTTCTTGGCCACGTATTCCTCACGGTTTTGCACTCTGAGTATGATTACGGATAAGGGTACTCATTTACGCAGCCTAGATGATTAAGCAAAGTCTTGCACAAGTATAGATTGCGACATCGCATCCCTCGCATACCACCCACGAGACAAATGGGCTAGCAGAAGAATTATCGAATAAGAGAAATCAAGTCCGTGCGGAGCTTGATCAACTGACTCAGGAAGGGCTGATCACAAAAGATGAAAGGGATCTTGCTCCCAGCCTCTTGAGCAACATTTAAAACACCATTGGGTATGTCACCATTTCGAATTGTTTATGGAAAAGCATGCCACCTGCCGGTGGAATTGGATCATCGAGCCTATTGGGCAACTCGGCAACTGAACATGGACAGTACATTAGCCGGAGAGAAGCGAATGCTCCCGACTCGGAGTGGTGGGCGAATTCGCCTTGAGAAGCATGAGAATGCTCGCATATACGAGGAAAAGGCGAGATGGCAGCGCGATGACATATTGCTAGGAAAGAATTCGAGGCGGGGCAACAGGTCCTCTTGTTTAATTCGACTCAAACTCTTTCGGAAAATTAAAGAATCCGGATAATTAGGGACCATTCACTTTGTGACCAGTTTTTTCCACATGGAGATTGGCGGTTACATCGAAGAAAGGAACATTCAAAGTTAACACCCCGATGGTTGGCCGTGCCTTGGGCGAGTTCCATCTGGAATAAACGAGACCATTCCATTGAACACGCCGCCGGAGAGTGCGATGAAGCAATCATATGGCTCGGGTTCAAGGAACATTGAGGTCGGGAGTAGTCGAACTAACGACATTAAACTCCTTGCTTTCTTAGGAGCTGACTGAGCTTTTCTAGAAATTTTCCTTCCATAGTTTAAGTTTTGTTGTGTTTCATTTGGTTTGGTTTCTATCTCCTTCGTGTCGGGATCTTCTTTTGTGCATGCATTTTCGGGGCTGAGGCAAGAAAGTAATGTGGAGGATCACGCTCAAAGCTCACTTCGAGGGGGTTAAAAGGGTCATGGCTTGCTCTAGGGGTTATATCATACCTTAGAACCTTATTGAAATTTTTGCATTTTGGCCTTCTCTGTAACGTGCGACGGTTAAGCGAGTTCCCACCCACCGGGAGCGTGCGGCGATTGATCTCGCGTCGCTGACGTCGGTTTCGCCTTCTGGAGCGTTGAAGCGTTGGATCTATAGCTTCTCTGGGCGTCGTGGCGTTGGATCCCCAGTCGCGGCGTTGAATCTGCTACCCTTTACGTCATGTGGCGGCGTTGGATCCCTAGCGTCGCGTGAACATCACCCAGCCGGGAGTCACGGCGTTGAGCGAGCGTCGTGGCGGTGCCTGTTTATTGACCAGGCTCTCCATGTTTGTCACGCCTCGCACCTATAAGAACCCATTGTTCTGTGCTCAGGCCTGGCATCTCTACTGCAGGGTCTTCACCATCACGCCGGGTCCTCAGCCCATCTCGCGCATCCATCACCACGCTGTGGTGCCCTAACTCCACCCTTGTCGGCTCCTAGTGAGTTCGGCATTTTCAGTGAGGTTGGCCTTGGTCTAACCCCACCAGATTAGGCTGGTTTCAGCTTGCAAGTGGGGTGGCCCCCAGAGGTTGTGTCAATCTCCCTGTCGCCTTTCCAGTCTTAGTTCCCATTGTGCACCCTAGGTGCTCAACCTATTGTCTAGGTCACCTGGGAGTGGCCTCCTTTGCTCCACTTTGCACCTATGTCGGGTGAGCGGTAAAAATTGACCTCTAAACGGGGTTGAGCCAGTGAGGACCCGACTCCGAATTTCGACATCACAAAATTTGTCAATGAAGGTGCCGTCGATCGGTTTGGTACCATTTCTAAAAGTCGGTCCTTCATCAAGGAAAAGGGCTTCCCACCGCGCGACCGTTCTTTCGCCAAGACCATTGTGACTAAGGGATGAGCGGGCGCTTTGCTGACCACACGTCAGCTGCTGACGAGTGTGGAGTACGGAATTCGCCCTGACCTGCGCCTCCCGTATCGTGAAGAAAGTCCGGTGCGTGGTGTGTTGTATTGAACTTCAGCGCGCTGTGATCTATCAGCGATTTTATAATCTTGACCGGTTCCCAGGAGCCTTTTGATCGGCTCGCTGAGCGGCCGGGACTGCGCGGTCGTCGGGTCTTGACCAGCGGGCGGGGTGAGTGGAACCCGATGGTGAAGGGCCGCATTTGCGCACTTCAGGCTAAATGTTTGCTTTATATTCCCAAGGTATGGCGTCGGCTTCATCACGTCAGTCTCATTAGACGACGAACGTGTGTGAAGTGGTAGCGGCGTGCCTGCCGGCTACGCCATCATCCAGGATATACCCTTCGATGTTGGGTAGGTTATCGAGGATGCCATCCTCCATAACCGGGACGTAAAAATGAACCTGGGGACCCCTTTCTCATATACGGTTTATGCAAGCGAGCCGGGGTGCCCTTAGAGGACAATGAGGTGTGGATACACCCCATCAAAGCTATAATGGTCAAGCGTGAAAAACCGGGTGTACCACGACTGAGGTGTATGACTCGAACAATGAACCCTCGGACGGGATGAGCTTGAGTGTCGGGGCTCGTTTTGACCTCCGGTGATCCCAGAATATTGGGCCGTCCACCGCCTCACCCACCACCCGCGGCCAGGCCACAGGAGGCCATCCAGCCCGCCTGACCTAGAGGACCGTGCTCGCCCTCATTAACAAGCTTTGATGCCTT